>JMQE01001163.1:0-34149 GCA_000731825.1 Hypocrella siamensis
AAAAAAAAAAGGAAAAAAAGAGTTTCTTTTTTTTTTTAAAAAAAAAAAAAAAAAAAAAAAAAAAAAAATCCAAAGCAGAGCCAGAAAAAGGAAAAAAAAAGGGAAAAAGTCGGGGCAGCTGATCGGGCGCATCGATCATAGTGGGCGCGCTGGGATCTACAAAGGAAAGATGGCGGGGGAGTAGATACAACCCACTCGTATAGCTAGTACATGGAGACCTACAGTATGTGCCTCAGGTAGGTACCTAGTATGTTAGATAGAGCGAAATTGGGTAGGCAGCGTGTAAAGGTATGAACTGGCAAGTCCACAAAGACGCCCTCTCCTCCTCCTCCTCCTCCTGCTGCTGCTGCTCCTTCCAGTCCATGTTCATTGCCGCTGCACGTTGCGAGCAAGAGAGACTGGATGATGGCGACATGGAATCACCACGGGCGACTCCGGCCGAGTGAACATTGGGCCCAACGTGGCGGGGTTAGGCGCCAAGCCACACTGCATCTAGTGGGCTTGCGCCCACCGACGGCGACCAAGCTTCCAACCGTTGGAGGGGGAGACGGGTTCCACTCGTTACCGTGGCAGCAGCTTTGACTGTTTACATGCCTCCAATTTCGCACCCTTGCCTGTCACCGCTGCAGACTTGCAGTCCTTTCTTCCTGCGACATTCAGCGTCACCTTCAACCGCTTTCCAGCAGACAAGGGTGGCGGGTGGGTATCTCTTTGCCCTCTCGTGCTTGCATAGGCAGCCGGCAGAGAAAAGTGAAGAAAAAAAAACAACAAACAGTATCTCGCAACATCACATCACCAGCCCCAGACAGAAGAATCCTTTGCTACAGCATCACCCACCATCCATTCTGTGTCAAGCCTGTACTTACTTATCTGAAGAAGGGGCGCTTCTTTACTTTTGTTTCTTCCGTCAGTTTCCCCTTGCAGCGATCCAGTAGACTACCAACCGACAAAAACCCAAAAGGGGGGTTTGCTTCGCGAGTACAACGACGACGACGACGACGACGACGACGGCGGCGCACAACCTACCATCGTTGATGGCTAGCTGATCCGGAAAGACTTGACACAAAACTCGGCACCGTCAAAGCTCGAGCCGAACCCACGATGACTACGACGACACCGTTCGCCATGTCGTCAGAGGACAAGTACGATACGCTGGAGAAGATAGGTCATGGCTCCTTCGGCGTCATTCGCAAAGTTCGCCGCAAGACCGACGGCTTCATCATGTGCCGCAAGGAGATTTCGTATCTGCGCATGTCACAGAAGGAGCGCGAGCAGCTCCACGCCGAGTTCCAGATCCTCTCGCATCTCCGACACCCCAACATCGTCGCCTACTACCACCGCGAACATCTCAAGGCCAGCCAAGACTTGCATCTCTACATGGAGTACTGCGGTAACGGCGACCTCGGACGAGTCATCAAGGACCTGCAACACAAGGGCCAGAGGGCCGAGGAAAACTTCGTCTGGAGCATCTTCAGCCAGCTCGTCATGGCCTTGTATCGGTGCCATTACGGCGTCGACCCTCCTGAAACTGGCGATAATGCCCTTGGGCTGACCCTAGGAGGTGCCAACGCTCCCCCAAAGACACCTGCTGGTGCCATGACGATTCTCCATCGAGACTTGAAGCCCGAGAATGGTATGTTTGCCTTGGCTGTCATGGAGCACTTTGTATTATTTTCTGTCTACACTGCTTTCCTTGTTCCGTTTGCTCATCTCAAATAACGAGGCCAGTCTTTCTCGGCGAGGGCAACTCTGTCAAGCTCGGTGACTTTGGTCTGTCGAAAATGATCAAGTCTCACGACTTTGCCTCTACCTACGTCGGCACGCCCTTCTACATGTCGCCCGAAATCTGTGCCGCTGAGAAGTACACGCTCAAGTCGGACATTTGGTCGCTCGGGTGCATCATTTACGAGCTCTGCGCGAGAGAGCCCCCTTTCAACGCCAAGACTCACTACCAACTCGTCCAGAAAATCAAGGAGGGCAGGGTGGCTGCCTTGCCCGAGCTGTATTCAGCGGACCTGAATCAGGTGATCCGAGACTGTCTGCGGGTGAATCCAGACAAGCGACCAGATACTGTTCAGCTGCTCAACATTCCCAACGTCAAGTGGGTGCGAGTGAACAAGGAGAAAGCCGAGCTGAGAGATTTACTTCGCAGGATGGAAAAGGAAAACAATGACCTTCGCACCGATTCGAACCGGGAACGCGGAGAGATTCGCAGAGAGATTCGCGAAGAGGTTCGCAAAGAGGTTCACGGAGAGATTGATGCATCTGTACGAAGGGAATGGGAAGTCAAGGCGCGCCTAGAAATCGACCGCCACATCAACATGGAGATGCAACGGCAACAAAAGCGCTTCGAGGAGAAGATTCAGGCCCTGTCCGAGGCCGAATCCCAAAGGGCTAGGTCGATCGTTCTTGTCGAACCGGACGAAACGTCCGCAATTGGTGATCGTGCGTCAGCCTCGTCCAGACCGGATCATCCGCCGCCGCCGCCGCCGTCATCGAACGGCTTTCCCCGCAGAAGTTGTAGCAACGATGAAGGTCAAGGTCCCTTCCATGCCGACCTGACCGAGTCGTTGGCCGTCAGCCCCAAAGAGGAATTCAAGGAGCTGAGGAGAACATCACGTACACCCATGGGTCGAGCGCAGACCATGTTTGCCAGCCACGCCGCGACTCCAATGGACATCGAGATGCTATCTCCCAGCCCCGTGGCCATTGCCAACCTCTCGCTTTCGCCCCGTCGCAATTATGCCACAAAAGCTCCCATGTCTCATTCGGGCAACATATTTGCTGCCAATGCGAATAGGCCCATCAACGTTGATTCTCGTTTCGATATGCGCGAACCCCTCTCGATCGAATCTGACGAAGAAGATACCGTGCCGTCTCCGTCGAGAAACGTTCGCTCGTCAAAGAACCCGTTCACCTCAAAGTGCCGGCCGGTCCTGACATCACACAAAACCGCACCTATCAATGGCCTCAGGCGTCAGGCGTCAGCTACCGGCCTCGTGTCCAAGACAGCAATTTCTGCTCCCGTCGAACCAGCTTCCCGGTCTCCCACCCGGCAGATCAGCAAGATCCCCTCAATAACGAGCATGCAATCTGATTTGATCCCGGGAGGCTTGGCGCGAAAGCAATCGGCAAAGAGAGACAACCACAACGGCGGCGAGGCCCTCAATAAGATGGCGGCTAAGAACAACATCAAGGGTAGAACGCTTGTCGAATTGCAACAAGCTCGAGCCGGAGGGCGGCCCCCGAGCGCTCCCAGTAGTGCTCTGGAGAATACTAGTCCCAAGCGAGTCGCGTTTAAAGACAGGATAGCTGAAGAGCAAAAAGTACGCCTGGACAGCGGACCCAGCAGCAGCAGCAGCAGCGGCAGCGGCAGTAGTATCGGCGGAAACAATGAACCTGTTGCTGTCTGGGATCCGGAACGGGATGAAATGCCCAGTCCCTTCCTTGTGAAGCAAAAGCGCATCGATAAGGTCTGAGAACCCTTGTTGCTGCCATGAACGAGACCACGTATCTTCCCAGCAAAAGCTCCAGTCATATACATCAAAATTTGCAAATGCTTTTCTTGGTCAGCCAAAGGAGACGGACTGAGATGGGGCATAACATTCTTTCACTTACCAATCGTCACTCTCTCTTCCGCCGCACCGTTGTGAATGGAATTTTCTCTGATTTCATTCTTGACGGATTCTTTTCTCGCAGCCGAGTGTGGTGGCCAAGTGCTGAAAAAAAGAAAAGACGGAAAGACGGGAATACCAATATCGTCCGCTCCATCGCAAGGAGGACACCGGAGCAGCATCATGGGCATGCCAAGGCGTTTTCAGCTTCCTTTTTTTTTATGACGAACGACTCCAATCGAGATGGTGACGTGACTAAAACGACTACCAACTATTCATTCGGTCATGTCGGCAGGTTTGTTGCTGATGTTCAAGTGCCGACAAAGGAAAATATGCGCAGCAGAACTATCGGAGTATGGAGATAGATGGGCAACGGAGTTGCATTTGCAGAGTCAGCGGCAGATGAGGATGTTCGTATTGTATATTGTATTTGCGTTGATTCGGCCAAATAGATGTTTTGTTACTTTGCTTTCCTTCAGTCCTTTCTTTACTTTTATCTTGGGTCGCTCATGCGCTATTCCTGAAAGGTGATAGGACCTGGCGAATGTCGATTGAATCCAAATCTAAAATGATGGTGTCGTCAAGGTGATGAGATTTCGGGGAATGAATAATGATTGTCCGGACTTGCTGCGTTCTCCTCTTAAACCGTGCCTAGTCGCCTGATGGATGCCGTATTTATTGTCTGTCATAGACAGCAGGCTAGCTCCCTTTCCCCCACTATCTCTTCCTCAACCCGCCAATTGGCATGCACGACATTCGGATGAGAACCTGGTCTGGCTTTTCCCTCCCAAGTGTCGTCTGGTCTGGTATAATTCGAAGGAGGAAAAAAATAAAGTGATAAGACAAAGAACGATACATGGGGAAATCCATGTCGACACTTCTCATGCAATTCCGAAAATAAGCATACATGTCTTTGAGTAGAAATAACGCAAGACACATGATCTGAGAAATACATGATGAAGAGAAGTGCGGTCTTTTCATTGAATTCCGTGCAAGAAAAGCCGTCTCCCTGACAAAAGTCTGCTTCTCGAGCTTGTTCTGCAAGGACTGAACGTCAGAAAAAAAGTCAAAAATTGGAAATACAGATCAAGAAAGAGTAATAAAGCTCTGCAGTCCTAGACCGAGAAAGCATAATGATTCGAGGAGGAGAAGCGAAAATTTTTATTTATCGCAAGGGTGTCAACAGAAAGAAAAGAGCAAAAAAAAAAACGCCAGATGAATGCGGCTGCGAGCCATGAGGACGCCGCCTCCCCATCTTTTCTTCGACCTTGCAAACCCAAATTGCCACCTTTTCGAACCGTACGCCATCCGAAGGGGAAAAAAAAGAAAAGAAAACGGCTTGCTGGCTGATATCACGAGACGTTACCATTTGGCCCGTCTGCAAGCTTCTTTGCTGGATGAGAAGGAACAAGTCTGGCATGAAACAAGCACCCGTAAGTGCGATTCAACGCTTGTGCTTATGTGATGAACCATGTTTGTGGGAGTTTGAATTTGAATGCTTGTGTGACGGGTGCTTGCGGTGACGACTCGACGATGCGCTTGCTTCCAAGTCTCTTTCAAGATCTTCCACCCTAGAACGATAGCTTTTGACAATGTCTTTGATGTGAGCTATCCGATCAAAGTCTAGTTCAAGCTCGTCGAGCTGCCGAAGAATCTCGGTATATCTCGCAATCTCGGCATCCGCTCCGTCAATGATGTTTCCGGCGCGGTCGTACTGCACCTGTGTAAACATCTGCGCTTGTTCACCAAGATAGAGAATGCTTTGTTCGATTGAGGCCATGAGCTGATCAAAGTATTCTCCAAGAGCAGATAGAGAAGAGCTGTCGAGAAGGAGCAGGCCCTGACTGCTGGCTCTGCTGGCGGCGCGAGAGCTGGCCGACCCTCCGCCTCCGTTTCGAAGAGCTGCCTGGCCCTGCCTCAGCAGTTGCAGCTCTTCCGCGCTGAGTCCAAGGGTTGTGTCTGGCACAGAATTCGTCGCCATCTTAGGCGTCGCTGACGCGGCGCGAAGGAAATAAGCAGGCCCCTTGGCGGGCAAGTGCTTCCACCGATTTCAAGCGTCTGAGGTTATTGCGACGCACTTCCAAACGTCCGTGCTTGCAGCCGCCTTGGTTGCAGCACCGAAGCAAAAGCTTTGCCACGGCAACAATAGTGCTGGAAGGCTTGGGAGGCGCGATCAGGCATGGTACCGATGATTCATTGAGGACGACAGGCGTTGACTGAGGCACAAGTTGGGCGAGGTGGAGCTTCCACGACGAGGCAACGCAATGCAAGCGTGGCAGCAGCACCAGCAGCAGGTCGAGCGCGCGCAGCTTGGTAGCTATCAAGTATGTATATAGGTAGGTCAGTAGGATGTGAGTTAATTTGGCGTCTTGTTTGTAGGTAGGTAGGTAGGTAGGTAGGTACAATAGGTAGATAGGTTGTGACTGCCTGAGCTGGTAGGCAGGCAGGTAAGCTGGAAAGTAATCTGGGGCCATTGCTTAGGGCAGCCTATGATTGGAGAGCGGCATGTGTGCATGATGTGTCTCGCGGTCTCAGAATAACGTTGGAGGGTCATGCAAAATCCCTCTTTTGCTGGATACGCAAAAACCGTCGGTGCGGCACAGCGCAACAGTCTTGTAGCCACTGATGCACCTGCAAGGTTTAAGCTGCAGAAAAAACAGCAACCGTCCTGTGGGTTCCTGTGGGTTCCTGTGGGTTCCTGCCTTCCGGTCTGCACCCCAGAATTTTCCTTGTCCAGGGCCAAGAAAGGATGACATGAGGACAAATGTCGCGCTGTCAACGGCGATTTCCTCGAAAAATTCCGCAAAGCTAGGGAGGGTAAGGACCACGGGCTGGAATTTTTAGGAATTCTGGTTTCGGACATGTTGAGCTTGACTTCATGGGCTTTTGCGAGGAAAATTACGCTGGCTCGAATTAAGAATAATTGCTTTACTAGATAAGAAGGGTAGGCATGAGTATGCAGCCCCACGTTGTGGAGGGCAACAGCAACCTGGCAAGAAACCTCGGACAGTGCAGGCGCGACCTCCCGTGATCCCTCGCCCTTTTCTGGACTTGATGGACCGAAAGGCCGAGTGTGTGCCAACACACTTGACAATCGTCACCTACCTAGTAGAAAATAGGTTTTCAAGAAGCGATACAAGCGGACGCTCGCTGTTCATGCTAGTGCCCCGGAATCTCTGCCTCGAACTCGTGAGTGGTAAAGCACTAGCGTCGGCCAATTGACTTCTGGAAAAGCAACGTTGAAGATATCCCATCTGGTCTTTGGAGATTCTTGTCGCTTCTCCCTTGCCAACAATCCGGAAAAAAAAAGACAAAAAAAAACTCCCTTTGCGAGAGCATGCTCGGAACGAACTGGGAACGAAGCTGCGGCTGGACTTTATGTGAGACAAACAAGTCAAGTCACGTTCCCCGTGCCGATCTTGTCCGGAACTTCGGGCCCCTGCAGCATGAAGAAGCAATACGACAGACCACGTCCGATTGAGCGCTTTCGACTGGCGTGAAACGTCAAAAAGGTTTGACAGCTCAGTGGCCTTGATGCACAATGGCAAGCCACGGCATCCCGGCATAAACGCCGGCCCAAAAGAATGAAACACCCCCATGGCGATCAATCCTCCGCCCTCGGTCCCGTGATTGACATTGTCTTCCCGGGGAACTTAGACTGGTGGAGGAGGAGGAGGAGGAGGAGGAGGGAGGGCCCTGTTTAGGTCCCCCCCCCCCCCCCTACCTGCGCACGCAATCGGTCGAAGCTGACGACAATTCTCTCCGACGCGAGAAAGTTGCTGACTCGGGCTGCTCCGAGTCTTGCCGTGTTCGCCGTATTCGCCGTCTCCACAGCAGCATGGCCGCCATAGCCGCAACAGAACCATTTGCACTTGTCGTGTAAATACAATCAAATTGCGGCATGCTTGAATCAGACGGTGCCTCAGCCGGCCCCCCCCCCCCACGTTCTCCCACTACTTGGGACGACGAAGCTCCCCGTCTCTATCAGCATGCTGAACCAGGCCGTACTGCTCCCCCCGGCTTGAGCATGACATGACATGGACTCGACCAGGAATCGAACGATCGCCGCCTTGCATTGTGGTGTAGAGAAGCTGGTGTGAGGGCCAAGCTAAGATAGGGCCAATCGCAAAGGTGCAATTGCCCACCACAAACACTCTCTCAATTTGGGTTCTCGCACGGTTTCTAGAAGCCCACACCGCGCTCTGCAGCTTTATGCTGCCGTGTACGGCATGTATACCGGATTTTCAAAAAGTCACAGCGAGCACAGGCAGTGTCTAACCATCACGCCGCGTCTCCACTTTGCAGAAACAAACAACCTCTGGCGAGCATTTGGCAAACTGTTCAGTGAGCGACGACCGTGTATTTGAGCTAGTCTGCAGTGGCGGCAACGCGGCAAAATCTCTCTGCGTCCAAATGGATACACAATTGATCCCTACTTGGAAAGAGAAAATGTCGGATTCGAAGATGAGTCAATGAAAAGAATCGAATGTGATGAACTGTCGTCATCTGCATTAATCCCCCTTTGTTATTTTTGACAAGCTTGCTGGTTTTGTTTTTTGGTCCCAAAGCTCGCTCCCTCCCTTGTGTAGACAGGATTCTTCAGAGAAGCCGGACCCTTGCTATTAATAACGCTAGACATTTCTTGATGATGCTTGGTAAAATCTTCAGACTGCCATGGTGTTCCCACCTCCTTGTGCTGCCATTTTGTCCAATTTGAAAAGTAAGCAGGCCATCTCCATGACCCTATTCTCCAGATATCCATTACAGGGGAGAATTTTGCGAGCTCCAGCTCTTGAAGATGCTAGGGAGAGAGAGGGAAAAAAAAGAGAGACATTGTTCAACAGGTCTCACAGAGAGTCAGAAAGAAATCTTTATTCCACCGCACTTCCTCGGAGTTCCAGCGGTGCTCATCGTTGTTCGACCAGCTTCATCGCATGAGAAACGGACTGGCTGCTGATCGAGAAGCTGTGACATCCCCTTTCGTGCCGCTTCATGTTGCTGCGAACGCTGAAAGCCTTGCCACATCCAGGGTGAGGACATCTGAAGGGCTTCTCTCCAGTGTGAGAGTGGCTATGAATGCGGAGGCTGCTGGGCCGGCTAAATGCTTTGCTGCAGGTTGGGCAGATGTATCGATCTTGGCTTTGGGGGTAAGAAAAGCCTCGGATCGGAGTCATGTAGTGATGATGCTGCCAGGGACTAGCATTAACTGCGGGAGCACCGTAAGCGACTGGAACTGTGACGGGGGGGAATGCACTGTTCAAGGTCTGTTGGCAGAAGAAGTCGGAGATTTGGGGGAGAGAAGACGCGCGCGTTGGTTGAAGGTTTGAGGGGCCGTGGCCGTGGCCGTTGAAGGAGTTCCAAGGGAGAGAATGATGGCGACCCGAAATCTGAGTTTGGTGTTGAAGTAGTGCCATGGATGACTGTGATAATTGATTTGCATGCGCTTCGGATTCGTTTGGAGGGGGCGATGCCTCTACAATCCGCCTTCCTGAGCACGTTGAATCGGACAGATTGAAGTTGTCGAACAAGTCGTTTCCAAGAGGAGGCGTTGGAGGCATCGCTCTTGCTTGACAAGAGTATTGTCCTGAGGGGCTTGATGCAGGACGATTTTCCTTGATGCCTGTGAACGAAGTTCCCTGTCGCCAAACTGTTTGACCAGTGTACATGTCAGCCAAGCCCATTGAAACGCCTGAGCCCGTCCACTGGCTTAGCATTTCATACCTTCGGCCCCGGAAGAGTCCGACTTGCAGTCTTGTGATGAGAGGCTTTGCGTTGGAGTTGGACCAGCATCGGCAATTCCCAGAAGCCTCGATATGGATGGTAACGCGCATTTTGATTCCTCGATTGGTGGCGATGGGGGAGGGTGAGGTGCGTATCGTGCGCTCACGCCTCGCGGCGCAGAGTGGTGATCGTACTTCATTGTGTATGCCAGCATTGCTTCAAGCAAAAATTGACCTCAAGAGGGGAGAAAAAAGGAACAGAAAGGGAAAAAAAAAGAGAGAACCCAAAAAGAGGAGAAGAAAAGAAGGAGAAGGAGAAGGCCGAAGAAGAGCAGACGAAAATCAAGGCTCAGTCAGGTGTGGGCGTTTAAGTGCTGCAGTGGGCAAACGGAAGAACACTAGACGAGGCGAACCATGTGTGTTTGTGCAGCGGTGTGTTGCAAAGCGCCCGAGGCTCGTGGCAGAGGATGCAGCGGTCTATTTCTGTTCTGATTCCGAACGGATGATATGAAAGAGAGAGTGATCTGTACCTTAGGTATAGATGGGGGCTTTCGTAAGCTATCATCTTTTTCATGCGGTAGTGGAATGCTTGGTGCCTCATGTAGATGGGGCCCGATCTAATATATGCAAGCGTACTCTCCGGGTACCGCACGTCCATCCAATTCCAGACGTTGCTGGAAGGCCGCCAGAACGGGAAGGCTTCTGGCATCGGATCCGAGGCCGCAGTGCAGAGAATTGATTTTCCGCCGCCCTCTGCCCTTTCATGTCTGTGCCATGTATTTGTCCTGGGCCAAGCTTTGTCAACACTTTGTGCTGTGTGTGTGTGTGTGTGTGAGCAGACTTTTGGGGACGCAAGTTGCGCGACCCGGGATAAAAGTCGTCAAGGGGGGGAATGACTCCGGGGCTGGATGAAAATAATGACAAGGATAGCAGATAAGAACGCAGATGCCCAGACAATGCTGTGATTCCCAGTCGTGGATAGGTGGAGATAGCCAGAAGGGTTGCTTGACGACTAAATTGTGGAAAACTAACGACCGTGAGCCCGGATCAGTGGGGGCTGCTGCTCAAGAGGTGTCAAGAGGAGTCGATGACCTCCAGCTTTCTCGGGAAACATTGTTTCTACCCGGTCAAGCGGCCGCGGATTGAGATCGCGCAACCAGTCTGCCAGTGGAGTCGTGGCGCCCGCGTGGTTTAGATCAAACGATAGAAGTAGGAAGGGTTTATGCATGGGGAGATCCCTGTTCCCTGTTCCCTGTCGTCTTGGCATTGAGTGGTCGCATCCCCATCCTCATCCTCCCGCCAAGTCCAAGTCTCCGCTTTGCTTCAATCGAGCTGTTCTCCCCCCCTCAACGCTGAGCGATCCTCATGCCCGAGGCATGCATCGTTGAAATCCAGAACCAGATTGGGGGTCGATCTCATGCGGCCATGGACGCGCCAAAGCTGAGCGCAACGAGTGGTTTGCTTTTCCCGCCTCCTTCAAACAGCCAGCTGTCGAGCAATGCGGCATTCGTCTGGGGAGCCTTTGTGTCTAGTCAACACCAGTCGACCCGGCCGGTTTTTGACCACGAAATCAATACCGCACGCAGGCTCCCGCTCAGATCAGCCAAGCATTTGCATGACAAGCCAAAAAAAAAAAGACAAACAAAGGAGTCAGTCAGTATTTTGCAGGTCGTTTTCGAACCAAGTCTTGATGAGCCCTGAGTCTCCACGCCTCGCTTCCATGATCAGAAAACTGGAGGTTCTTGGCGAAACGCCCCAATCGAAGGGATTGGGGGGCCCTGATCCTTGGAGACTGGGGTCGAATTCGTGGATCAATGCCTTATGCGACCGGATGGCCAAGCTGATCTTATGCCGGTCGTGATTGACTGCCCACAACTTGTAGGGGGTACGTTTCATCCCGCGCGGCGACAATGCACTTCGGATCTCCAACAATTGTGTCGAGATGAACTCAAGGGCTAAGTCAGCACGTCAATACTACTTATCGAAGTTGCGACTTCATTCGCAAGACATGGTCCGGGGGAGATGAAGCGACACCCCCTGAAGCCGGAAAGCTTCAAAGCAGATGATTCACATAGCAGTCTACTCGCCATCGCAGAAACAGGCCAATCGATAGCAAAGGACGGAAGAGCACCTTGGCTGCCTCGGAAGGAGACAGTAGCCAAGGCAACGCTATGTCTTTGCCCACCTCTCTATTTAAGATAATCGTCGCTGCAATCCGTTGAGACAACTTTCTTCGCTTGTAATGCCGGATATCTGCATTTCCCTGTAGGGCGCTCCGAGGAGCCACCGCGCAGCTGGAGAGCTACCTGTACAATTCAGCTGACTGTCGCGTTCTGACGCATCCAATTTTGGGCCCCTTGGCTCCCTCGTCGCGCCGGGGAATAGACTCAACTCGCCTTTGGTTCAGCTGAGAGCATTCTCCTCACATGGCACCTACCTCTGAGATACACCCTTCCGAGCTCTGACCACCCAACGCAGCCTTCCAAGCGATGTTTCTGCATGAATTTTGTTGCGTACCAAGATGAAGCCCGGCCTTAACACTGGACCATGACAGCGACCCGTTGGCATAGCCTTCAGGGGCGCATTTGCCTGTGACAGAGCATGAATGATCGGTAAGGCCGATCGTGTGAGACGGATTGTGAATAAAAAGCTCCTCGGTGCCGTGTAACATATAGCAGCAGCATTTGCTGCATGACCGGCCTCGAGTTGGATGCCCAAACAGCAGCATTGTCTTCGGCAGCCATTGCGGTTAATCACCAGGTGTACCTTGCGATCCATTTTACGTCTTGCATCATGACCCGAGGAATTTGGCGCTGCTTGGCTAAGAAGATTGAAGCAGCCATGGAAGCCAAGGCTGAACGGCAGCCATCGCTGTGACTCTCCATGAATAACGTTGACGCATGCATGAGTCAAACGGAAAGTCTGCATTTGAACGCAGATCGAAATCCATAAATGCCCAGCCAAGACGGGCCAGAGAGTCAACCGTTGCTCCATCATGGTATCATGATTGAACGTGGTTCTTGTCTTTCATTCCCTCGATTTGGCTCGTAGGGAGGATAGTCTGGCTCTCGTCTTAGAGAGTTTGGGGACTGCTCTTCGAGAACAAGCAATCAGCGATTGGCTCGAAACCCTGCTTTGTATATCCGGCTATTATGGAAACCATATAAACTCAGATCCCGGGCTAGTATTCCACGGCCCCGATGATCCCGTCCTGCAGGTTCAAGGAGCACGATTCTTGGTGTCGAGTGACGGCCGAAGTGGGTGGTCCTTGGACACCCACAGGCGTTTGCACCAATCGACCAAAGCCGAAATGTTGGGCCACTAAGCGCCCCGTCCGAGAGTCTGCGAGGGTGGTGTATGAGGACACGGGTGTGCTTCCCTGCTACGCCACGTCGCCCATCCAACATTTCGGCATCGTTGAATTCTTAGCCCCAAGACTTACTGACTGTTGCAAGGTCACAAGAGGCGCAGTATTGACCCTCCGAGCTTGGAGGACTCAATTCAAAGTGGCTCCAGAAATTCGACATCCTGGTTGAAAAGAACCGCGCAGATACAAGAGCGAATTCAGAAATTTCAAATGACCGAAAGGCATCACTCGAGGCCTTTTCAGGACACGTGAGGGCAGGAGCAATTCAAGGCGTGAGGAAGGAGCTCCGTACACCAGCCACGGTGTCTTTTTGCATCACGTGATTCATAGCCTCTTCTGTCACCGATCTCCTCGACATGCCTTGCCTGGTACCCAGCTTCAGTCGGGATCTTATCCCACGCTTCACTTGAAGAGGCTCTCCAAGCTAGCGACTCATCTATTTGAGGAAGCTGATCGTACCATGCCTACCTACCGACCTGATTGGTGGTTGCCTCAGGTAGGTATATTGGTAGCTGGGAATGCATCAGGGAGAAAGGGGGGGGGGGAAAGGGAATACTTGACAATCAAATAGTCTGTTATCTGAACCAAGTCCCTGCCATATATGTATGTATCACGCTCACTGAAAGTTCTAGAAGTTTCACCGATACGGCGATTGGTTCCAAATACTCCGACCGCATGCACCCTGCATGTAACATTGGGTCTCCGGACGTGACGTCCGCATCCCAATACCGGCAATGCTGAGCTCTTCATGTTACAGACGCCAATCCGGCAGCCTAGAGACGGAACGAGGACCTTTCGCACAATTTGAGGCAGGTGGAGTCACACATCCTGGACGTGGATCGACCTTTGCCTCTGCACACCATCGGACCTGAGTTGGGAGTGAAAGATGCTGGGTGAGTTCTCTTTTGACCAAACAAATCGTCGTGAACATGCAAGCAGACCGAGGCAATATGATGCAGCGCACGACAATGTAAGCACTACCGTATGATCCTGGTCCCTTTGTCGTCCCGGCTCGCTGGCACGAGGTGCACTGCACCATGATGATCAGCGTTGCGATCAACATGTCGATCAGGACCAGCGTTTATCTGTTTTTCATGCAACCAGTGGAGAGCGTGCAACCCTCTTTCAAGTCCCTGTCAGTCGGCCTCGTCCTCATGCCGCCGGGAGATAGTTAGCGCCACTGCACATCGTCTCGTTCTTCCGAAACGTCCGCCGCCCGATTCTGTGTGAAAGAGAATAGAGACTTCGGTGAACCCTGCTGAGCGAGCCTTCATCTGACCACCAGTACGTGCATCCATAGAATTTCTGCCGTGATTTGCGTGGTCAAAAAATTACATGGCGCCCAAGTAGATGCCCTCGACCGGGTCCTTCTCAATTGTCATCACACGGCATCAGGCACCAGGCCTCGATTCTGCGTTTGCGTGCAAGCAACCAATTTCACTGGCGCAAGCACTGGCTCTACTTCTTTACAACTTCTGCAACACCATACCGGCGTGGCCGGCCAAACCCCTGTTGAAAGGACTCAGCAGCAGCAAGCCTTTAAATGCCGAGAATCAAAAACGGAAGGCCCTTTTCAAGGAAGCAGTCGAAGTGGAGCAGGATCTACGGTACAGATTCATGAACAGTAAGTGGACCCATACTGAGCGCACACAAGTCACCGTCTCGAGTGCCGTTAATTCTTCATTGGGCACGACGCGGCCCGGCCACGAGGGCTTCTAAGAATCTTTCGATCCAATTCTGAAGCATGGCTCAAAAAGGCTTGGGGTGTCACGCCATGTGTCGTGCCATTTCTCTGAAGAATTGAGCGACTCGGGTCTCAAAATCCTACACCATACACCCTACATCGTACACACCCTCTCATTCTGCACGTCGCGATTATCAATTCACAATCAGTAGAGCTTCTTTGAGGGAATCCCCAAAGTGGAATCGAGGCTCCTCAGTCAAGACGCTCCAAAGACTGCATTCCTGTTCAAAGGGGAGGGTGTGCTACGCGAGCACTTTGCTGGCACCGGTTGACGACAGAGGAGCAAGCAGCGACTCTACATCAGCATTGGGCTCGAAAGGAGACAATGAGTTTGACCGGATGAGAGAAAACGACGTCCCGCTGACCGACTGGTTCGCCAAGAGGAAAGTCATAAGATAAGACCACGTCGGAGGCAATATGATGGCTGAACGGGTCGGTGAGACCACAGCAAACACCTCCATTTCCCGCAAACGGTGATCATGGCTGTCCTTGCATCATCCTTGCATCATCAAACTTGCCAGCCTTAAACAAGAACGTTGTCGTGTCTCCCACCCCCTTTGTTTGCACAAGCCGCTCGTGACCGTCGCCCAAGAAAAAAAACCCCCCCAGGACTGTGCTGACTTGAATACTATGAAGACTTGGGATGCTCATTGTTGAGATGTGGCGACCTCAAAGGTTGTATCGGCATTTCAGTTGATGATCTGCACGGGAAATGGTCCCAGAAATTTCTGCGACGTTGCGTCTGCCATCCAGGACACAGGCTTGTAAACCTCTTGTGCCCGGAGTGGAACGACCCTGTTCTGCCTTTGTCTGAAAGAACAGTAACTAGATTTCGTTGGCTTCGTGAAAATGGGTCTAACAATGTCGCAGAATTTGGGAAAGGGTTACGCCGACAGCGGCAGGGCGCCTTTACACATGACGTGGCAATAGGGAGAAGCTCGAATTGCTTCTTTGCATGATGTGCATTGCATTTGTTCCATCACTCTTTGGCATTGGCAGGCAAGCGGCTCCGTCGGCTGATCGTGCCAGCCGAGTTGGGGGTGGAAAATAAGTGCCTGGGCATTGTCTGTGTGAAGGGAAGCAGGAATCCACCACCACCGTAAACTCTTGTCCCCCAAACGACCGTAGACCAATGTTTTCATTCAATTCCCGGCCAGAACCGTGCTCTGCTGCTTAGCTCTGCTGCTTCACTCTGGCTATGAAGTCGCTCTGACACGACTTGATCCGACGGATTGACAGGTATCGGGCCGTACTGAAGCCCATCCCCGTGAGCCCCTGCACAGTCGTCCGAGAGCTAGTGAGGAACGAGACTCGGAGAGATTTTGTCTGAAGAACTGACTGAAAGAGATTGCACTTCCCTGCTTGGACAAGCCAAGTACCCAGTAGCTGGGCTGGGCTGAGCTGGATCGCCACGAGGATACGGAATACTCAGCTGGGTCAAGAGCCGGGCCAATCGCGTGCACGGCAATAATGGCATTGACGCACTGGGCATTGTGACATTTACAGAGTCATGGTGACCTTGCGAGACAAACGGGGACCTGTTTTGAAGCGCTGCAGCGGTGAAGACGTTCTCGGACATGGCCGAGAGGCCTCTTCGTTCTCCTTCAGATGACGTTTCCCCCTCTCTGAGCCATTGGATTGGAAGACGGACACGAGCCAGACTTGCAAGATGCTTTGAGAGCAGGCCCTTCTTGAGCGCGCCCGGATCAAACGTTGGACCAAACCTTTGGGGGTCCTTATTCATGCACATACAATGTGGAATAAAGATCTGATCCTTGTTCAGGGTCAGAGCGCTAGACTTTCATTCACACACACTTTTTTTTTTCGCTCTCCCTCACACATAGCATTCGAAGCTGTGACTATTGCTCTGTTTCTATCTTGACAAACATCATGAGTGTGGCATCAGCTGCGAATGCTCTCCCCTTGTGAATGAAATTCCGCATACGCACGGGTCTGCCTGAATAACAGTGTCTGCCCGACCTCGAACACTGCTTGTTAAAGGCCGCCACTGTGATTGTTGGGTTTCCCGTGAAGCTTTATGCCTTTATCCCTTTTTTCTTGTTCCTCCTTTTTCTCCCCCCATGTATTTCTGCTTTTAAACATTGTTTTCTCCCCTTGGCTTGCGTTCGAGTTTCAAGCTCGCAGATTCGAGTGGGAGCCCGGCCGGTCAAGATCTGCCTTGCCTCCAGGGCTGATTTGTTGTGCTCCTAGATTAAGATGAAGCATCGATTTCTCCAATCGGCTGTAGGGGTGTATTTTGACTCCCCTATTCAAGAATTCATCGCTCAACATGACGCAAGAGGGCTGCGGACCCTAATTGGCTGAAGACCCCCATACCCACATCAATTGCTGCTCGCTGGCCCGGTTTTGAGAGCACGGAAAGAATGGCGCCAATTCAGGTCTAGCGCTTCTCGTATTTTGTTACTCTCTCATTACTCACGCTGCCTCGATGGTCGTCGCGCCTCTTCAAAAGGACGGCGGGAAAACATGGCTTGTTCATGACTTGAATGACCTGCGTGAAACCTTGCAATTCGGACACTGTTCCATTGTGCGTGACTTGAGATCTCTCCTGATTGGTCGCGGAGAACCGGACCATGACCTCGTCTCCGGAGAACAGGCCAACGGGACGGTGTCACAACTGCAGACGGCAACGGCTGCGATGTGATCGGTCATATCCCCAATGCAACAAGTGCATCAACGCTGGCAAGGAGTGCTTGGGGTACGGGACACTGTATCGTTGGACGGGAGCCGTTGCCAGTCGCGGCAAGCTCGCTGGGAGGACGTCGAGTGCGCCTTGGAATGAGACACGCTCCCCGTCGCCGCCACCGTCGAAGCTGCTGCAAGGCGAATCGCCGAATTCAAAAGCCGAGAACCCCGGTTCTGCAGAGCGCAGCGGCCAAGTCTCGAATGACGACGCTTCCACAAGTCTCGTGTCGATGTGGAGGCCAGCGTCGCCGCATATCTTGGCGGCGAGTCCCAGGGCTTTGGCTGATCCGCTGTATCAAGATATGCAGCGGTCTGATTGGTACTATCTATCGTACTGTAAGTTGAACTGGGAAGATGAGTGTGCTCCATGCGTGGCGAGCTTGGCGGCGGCTCGAGAGGGTTTCACGGAGAAAGAGCCAAGCTAAATATAAGCTGTGTATCTTTAGTCGGTAGCCGAGTCTGCAGAGATCTGGTATCTCATGATTTACCTGACCAAAACCCGTTTCGCACCCTTCTGCCATTGACAAGGGCTCACCCTTTATTGCACCACATCATCGTGGCTGCTTCGGCAGCACACATGGCCAATCTCGTTCGTGCTCCTGTGGCTTTCTGTCCAAAGAGTTTGGAGGATGGCACCTCTGCTCGCGCCGAGCTGGCGGCTCACAGTGCATGGAAGGACTCTTTGCTGGCCAAATCAAAAGCCCTGGTTCTGATGCGGCAAGCACTTGAGAATATCGCGACGACGGGGGCAGATGTCGTTCTTGCTGCGGCTCTGTTCTTCATCAACGTCGAGTTGATAGAGTCGGGGAAACATGGATGGAGAGCTCATCTCGAAGGCGTCGGTCGAATCATGTCCCTCTTGCAGCCTTGCATGGCGACAGACTCGACACTGCGGGATTACGTGCTGTCGGACTGCTCTATGTGAGTCTATCTTTGTCATAGTTCCTGGCATCTCAGATGCCCTGTCCCAGGTCAAGTCGGACTGACGTGCGCACCAACAACCCCCCAAAAAAAAAATATAGCTACTTCATTTTGGGGGCGGCATTCATGCCCGCGTCCTTCTCGGATGCTCAGTCTCACTTCTGGCCCGAACATGTGCCTCTCCTTCTTCAACGAGCGGCAGCAAATAGCTATCTGTGCTGTCCGCCCGAGATCCTGACAATTCTCTACTCGGCCTCTCGGCTGTCTAACCTGACGCCTGAAGTTGCGTCACAGGAGGAGGATAGGGTGCGCGAGGCAGCACTGGTCCTTCTCCAAAAGGCGCAGTCTTTCGACATTGAGAGCTGGGCCAACAGTGTTCGCAATTCAGGGAACATGCAAGACATATCGGTAGAAAGCAGAATCCACGTCGGGTCGTCACATCGCCTTGCGGCTTGTCTGTACATCTTGCAGGCGATCCCGTCTTTGAGCAGGATGAAAAGTCACGACCAAATTGCGAAGCAGCTGGTTCTTGACATCTTCGAGCACCTGTCCAGCGTTCCAGATGAGGATCCCAACTTCAAAGCGACGACTTGGCCGACTTTTATCGCAGGTGCCGAAGCCGCCGATGCTGCTCGGCGCGAATGGGTCATGAACCGGCTGCAACGACTTGTTGTATCTGTTCCTTGGGGGTTTCTCTACACTGCCATGGAGACGCTGCAACTCATTTGGAATCTGGATACCAAGGGCAAGGGCGAAGGGAGCTGGGTCCAGGCCCTGAAAGATCCCGACATGAACTTCCTCATTGTATGATTGTATGACGGGACCGCGGCTCAATGCATCAAGATCCCCAGGCGATGTGTTCCGCCGAGGACTGACTTTTGATAACTTTTTGCGTGCAATCCATCCGGACACTGCTGCCCGTCTTTGCTCTGCCGCCATGTGGATCAACGCCCCCACACTGCGCACATGACCCCCACTATCAATCCTTGCGATTGAATCTGAGCCTCCAATGGGCGGCGTCCAGCATGTCTATCGATAAGCCCTGCTTTCCTTGCCCTGCCCTGCAGCTCATACCTATAAACTACCTACACAATAACTGGCTCCTCCCTCGCAAGTCGAGGTCTTGATCGTATCCTGCCCCCGTTGGCCCGGTGCATCAATTGCCATGACGCAGCCCAGCTACACAGTCTATGTGCGGGTGCCTATGCCCAGGGGCGACTTTGTCGATCCTCCGCCGGTAAGTGTCGATAGAACTTGGACGCACGCCAGATGCAGGCCACCTGTAGCTGATCCGCGCTGTGTCCCAGGTGAATTGGAATTCCAACAAAGATGAGGCTCTGTGGAAGGTTTTCTCCGGTGCTTCGCAAACAGAAATTGATTGTAAGCTGGACCAAACCGCTGCTCTATCTCTCTACTTAAATCTCCATCGTCTGCCTTTACTGCCAACAGAAATGTATTGACAATGAGCATCACGCAGGGAGCCAAGCGTAAGCTATGCTGTCGAGACAGGCCTTGTCCATTGACCCACTGAGCTAACCAGGACCCAAAGTGCCGAGCTATTCGACGTGCCTGTCGACTTCCTACTGCAGAAAGTCGCATATCTGACCGATCGGCATGCTTCTCAAGTTCGCGCACAGGTACGAAAGGCGACAGCTGCCGCCAAGGGCTCGGCGGCGCCGTCGCCAGTTCCCGGCGCAGAGCCCGCGACTTCTGCTGGCCAGCGAACCACTTCTGCTCAATCTGCACGAAGGGACTCGCCCATGCCACGAGGCGACGTCAGCTCGAGCGGGACGCCGTCATCAATGCCCATGCGGCCAAGCGGAAGCCGTGAAGCGTCTGTCAGCACGAGCATGCTGAAAGACGCCATTGCCTTGTCTGCCCGTATTGGCACGTCCACACCGAACAGAGCCGTCGATCAAGGAGCCAAGAAGAGAATATCGTCAGCGCCGGTTCCCTCGACGACGACGGCAAAGTCACTTAGCCAGCAACAAGATACTCGCAGAAGCCAGACCATCTCTCCCGGCCCGGCAGAGTCGAGCTCGGACGACTCATCAGAAGAGGGATCCAGCCCCGCACAGTCCCGCATCATACGTCGACCTCCACGATTTCAACAGCCAGAGGCTGCAGAGACATACCAAAACGAAGACGGCGATGGATCTGAATCTGAGCCCGCATTCCATCTGTACCAGCCTACTGAGCAGTCCGGACAGGACATGGGATCGACCTTGAAGGGGGATGGCCCATCGAATAGCCGGCGTGGCCAAAAGGGTTCCCTTCGAGATTTTGTTGACCAGTCGCACACTTCGGATGACTCTTCCATGGGCTCACCAGCTGTTGTCAAGCCCAAGGCTCGAGAGGCCAAACCTCCGGGACCGCTGTCGCCGAGACGTGGGACAGAAATTGCAGAGCAAAGTCCTTCAGGAAAGGTAAAGGCCATGTCCAGAGAAGGAAGCGATGGCACGCCTAGCATGGGCAGTAGCTTCAGTGATCTAGATGGTATGTCTCATGATTTGCAGACCCGCGCGTGACATGTCCCCGAGATTATCGCCGCTGATGTTGAGACAGACTCTGTTTCTCAATCCGCGTTAGAGGAGGCGCTGGCTAGCCACATGGACAGGCCTGGTGCGAGTAGTCGATTCAGCATCAGTCAGGCGTTTAGGAGTCGATACAATCCTGGTTTAAATTGATGGCATAGGTGAGACTGAAGGGAAATGATGACGTCGGCGTTTAAATGTTTGAACTTCTGGACTGCTGGATTTCAATCAAGGTAGCTGGCTGTCTTTTCCTTCTAAGTCTTCTTCTAATTCTCGCTGGATTGCTCACACGAAGTTTGAATATTCATTTGCTCGTGCAATATGTCATGCAGGCGTTGCTTGACCGGTCCTCGTGGATTCAGATTCTCTTACAATGAAACTCGGCTGTGCCTGGCTCTGCCTTTTATTTCTTTTTTTTTTCCCTAGTCGTACAGAAACATTGGGTTCTGGTGTCTTGGAGTGAGAAATTTTTTTGCTTATGTCCCGGGAAGTGCCAGCTGTCGGCAGCTGTCGGACACCTGGCGGTGAGGCCTGTATTTAAGTCCTGTCTGTCCCTCCTACACCAAGCGTTTGCTGCAATCACAACCACAATCAGCGTCAGAAGTCGCCTACTCAGTGAAATCTATCTCTGCTCCTCTCATGCTCCTACTTCACCATGTTTCGCCGTCATTGGTCAGGCCTGCCAAAGGACGCGGAGTTCCCGTCTGATCTCAAAGCCCTGGGGTAAGGTCGTTGCTTTCCAATAATCCCCCCTTGCCTCCCCGCGACAGGAAAAGGTTCCAATCCCCGCGTACTGAGGCTCGGTGCCAGATACTTTGTCAACGACGACGACGAGATTCGATCTATTGACAATCCTGACGCGTGCTTCCGTTTTCGCATCAATCGGAACATCAGAATCAATCGGCGTCGGCGATTCGAGTTCAACAGTAATTATTTATAACCAGATCCTCATTCCCACGTTACGTGCCTTGAAGGAAAACGCCATCTAACAGTGTTTGTTTTTCTTCCTTTTTTTTTAAAGCGGCCCTAGGACACATGATACACCAGCGACTTGAAGACGAGGGACTCGTCAAGACCCGGCTCCCGCTGAATGTCGGACTGTCCGATCCCCATGTTCCCATCTTTATGAGTGCCGGAATTGCATCCGCCGCCCGGATAGTGGTGCTCGTCGGCGACTCACGTCAAGCCCTGGGCGTGCTGGCTCCCAACGTGGCCGGCGGACGCGGGGGCATCAACAGAGGCAGCATGGTATCCGTGGTCCGAGAACTGCACGGCCAGGTGTCTACGGCATGGGACTCTTCCCCGCCGGGCATCGTCGTGGCCAACCCGGGCCAATTGTACTGGTGGCCGGAAGGCAAGAGGGCACTGACAGCCACGGAAAGCTGCGAGGTGCCGCTGCCAAGCCTCGTGCATCCCGGCAAGCAATTCCGCCCAGACGTCAACGGCGTGGCCGGCAACGAGACGCCCGAGGAGCACCTCGCCTGCGTTTTCGAAAGCGTGCTCGCGCCCACGAGGGACGGCGTCAAGATCAGCCTCGTGGCCGTCGGACTAAGCTGCGAATCGGTCCTGAGCCTTTTCGGCACCGAGCAGACCTGGAAGCTTTGGCAGGCCAAGCTGGATGCCGTGGTCTTCCTCGGGTCCCTCTATCCTGCCACACAGTGTCCCAGTCAACCTTTCAGAGAGTTTCTCCTCAAAGTAAGACCACAAAAAAAACCACAAACCTAGATGCCGCCTGTCGTGGCCCTCCCTTTAGTCTGTTGTCCACCAACGCATATAAGCTCACACGTACTGTGCTCGTCATCCGGCAGCGTAGCAGAGCATACATCACGTCCGACGAACCCCTCGACACTCCGCTGGCACCGCCGGCAGGCATTCCAGACAAGAACATGCCTGCCCTCGGATATCCGTGCTTCTCGGCCGGAGAGCCCATGCACAACGATATGGTCCTCATCAAGGCCCTCAAGCCGGCCCTCGGGTTTCTGGAGCATGTTGCAACGACTCCAGCGTACGAGAATCAAGAGCTCGTGATTGCGGAACGGCTGTGTCGAGAATTCGACGAGGAGGAGGATTGGAAGCGCGTTCCGGAATGGGAAAAGCCCGTCATCCATCGGGCTGATGCTGACGACGACGACGATACGGCACAGCCGGAACAGGTGTGAGGTACCTGACTTTTTCTTTTGGAGGGGGAAAGAATGGACAGGCCACTTTCGGGGATGATGGGCATCTATAAGAGACTGAGTGCCTGGCACATGATATGCAGTAAGAGAGGTTGTGAAGGGACTGGCAGCAAGCAGCAGGAGAGCTGTGAAGGGACGGGAAGCAGGAAGGAAAACAAGCAAAGGAAAGGCGGTAGATATTTGATTCAGCAGTCAGGCGAACATAAGAAGAAAAAATAAAGGTCAGAATCTCCAAAATAGCTTTCTTGAGCTTGCTTGCATCAACGCTGGAATGGAACAGTATATATACTAGGGGTAAAGTGAAAAGACACTGCTCGCTCATCATGCTTTGAGATACGACATGATTCCCGCTGCAGGAGGAGCAACGTCCTCTAGCAGCTCGCGCGTCCGCCTCACTCTCTCTTCAACGACAGCTTCCTCTGCCGCCCATCGCCCCTGAACATCGGTTGGCGAGCCCCAAAACGAGAACATTCCGCCCGTATGCGAAGAGCTGCTGGTCTTGTTTGCTTTTTCCGTCTTGGCCAACCGCGAAACCATTGTGGACCAGTTGTCCAGTCCGGTGGACAGACACTCGCGACACAGCCGCTTCGTCTCCTTGTCCTTATCCTTGTTGGCTGGGTCAAGTGCACGGAGCTGCTGCTCCGCCAAGTCGACGCCATCTCTGGTCCAGGCGAGGCCGTCGTCCCGCGAGGCTGTCGCGTACAGGATCTCTCCAATGTACAAGTGCAATGATGCCTCTTGGCAGCGCTCCAGGGGGTCGCGCCACGGCGCCTGCCTGCCATCTGGGCCAGGAGGAGGGTATGCTGGCGGGCCCAGGAGCGCGGTGAGCTGTTGATAAAGTGACGGGCGCTCAGATCTCGACCGAGGCGACCGAGGCTGCGGAGGAGGCGTGTCGGACAGAGAGCGCCGAGCTTTGAGCAGCGATACGTACGCGGGCAGAGCAAACGTGACGTCACCTCGGTGAGCTTTGTGATTGGCAATGGCGGTCAGCGAATCGAGGATGTTCATCGACGGTGCTGTAGCATTGCTCTTGACGATGAATGTTGTGGGATCGTAGGGTCGTTCTGCCTCGGCCAGGCCGGACGATGCTTCTTCCAGCGCGACCCTGCAGAGGGCTTCGGCATCTTGGTGCCGATTCTTGTAGTCCAGGAACGAAGCATACTCTAGCGCTGCTTCCATTCTCTGACGTGACGTGAACCCTCTGGTAGCGAGGATTTTCACATACCAGCGATCCGCAGATGGATACGCCACGTCGACATCTTCTTCCCGTGGCGCGTGAGGCCCCCCAGCAGGAATTGGTTTCGGTCGTGGATTCGAAGGACCAATGACGAATTCAGGAGCGCAAACGACATTGCGCGTCCTGTCGCGCACCCATCCGTCTACATGTTCTGCGGCTCTTGCAGCGAGCATGATAGCTTCGAAATAGCCCCTTCTCCATTCTTCAGACATGGCGGAAATGTCGCAATGAATGAATTCTCCGGGCATCTCGAGAGAGGGATCCATCTTGTCACTCAGCTTGACAACCTTTTCCCCGCCAAGCTTTGCATCTTCTAAACGTATGACGACGCCGCGCGCCAGCTCCAAGCACCGGGCCCAGTTGATTTGTCCCTTGACGGGGTCAGCGAGGCAATGCGCATCCCGCAGGTACTTTCTTGTGAGATAGTTCCACTCGTGGGGGGTAGGATGCTCCCTCTCTGTTGTCTCCTCATTGATGGCAAAGAAGATGAGCAGCACTGATGCCGCAAGACCCCATAGCGTCACCGTGTATCTGGCGACGAGTTTCGCCTCGTGCTTGAGCCACTGCCCCCTCTCCGAAGTATAAGATCGAATGATGACTGGATTCGTTTTCGGGGCGGAAAGGAACGGCAGGCTAGGTCGAGATCTCGAGGATGTGGTGTAGGGCGGTTGCGGCGTGCAGGAGCAGATGCAAAGACGGCGAGTCGGCGCCGCACCAGGGAGGCCCAACCGGAGTCGTGGTTGTCGTCGAGCCACTTGAATGGGTCGCATGGTTTGTGATGCGGCCCAGGAGGGGCCACGCAGAGAGCCTCAGCAGAGCGCAGTTCGAAGGGTCGAAACAGAAACTATTCCGATGCTGTCGTTAATGGGAGACTGTGGTGCACCTCCACAGATTGAATGCAGTAGAGTTGGGGAATCTCCCACGCGAGTCGAATCGTGACTAAGCAGGTCTCGAGAAAACCAAATAAATTTCCAATTTTAGGGGCTAGCGGAAATAATGCTCAAGTCTCAGCACTTGTAACATGGTCCAGTACAGTTGCATACAATTGGCCCTGGGGATTATTATGCTACGCGTTCGCCTAGTCATGAAATGAGCCATGGCTTCTCTCCTTCCGGATGCACTCTCGAGCTCTCGAATCCAGCTGTTTGCGACAGCTGTGCTGTCTGGCGTATCTGTAGCAGCTCTCATACTGGGATACCAAGCTCTGGACAGGGAGGAGCGTCTTGTTGAGCTGAAAAGCTCGATTCCCTCGTTGAAAGACGGCGGTCACAGTGCACACAAGGTAAATAAACGGTAGCCGTCCATCTTCGATATCGGGAAGTTCCCCTGGCTGAGCGTTGGAATTAGTTAAACAGCTATGGTGCCTCGTCGGACTCGTCTGCTGACAAGGAGGATGCCAGAAACCAAGCGCTGGCAAAGCGGGCCCAGGCCGGCGACTATGATGAAGAGCTCATTCTCGAGCAATTGGCACGGAACAGAGTGTTTCTCACGCCCGAGGGTCTGAACAAGCTACGAAATTCGTTCGTTGTCGTCATCGGGTGCGGAGGGGTGGGCTCGCATTGCGTCGCTTCACTCGCGCGGTCCGGCGTGTCGAAAATCCGGCTGGTCGACTTTGACCAGGTCACTTTGAGCTCTTTGAATAGACATGCTGTCGCGACGCTCGCCGACGTCGGTACGCCCAAGGTTCACTGTCTACAGCGCCGCCTGATAGCCATTGCCCCGTGGGTCAAATTTGATCTTCAGCAGGAAAAGTTTGACCAATCAACTGCTGAGAGCATGCTGGCCCAATGGGACGGACAAGAGCCAGACTTCATCGTCGATGCCATTGACAACATTGAGACCAAGGTCGATCTGCTCAAATTCTGCTACGATCACAAGCTTCCCGTCATTAGTGCTATGGGTGCTGGGTGTAAAAGCGACCCAACCAGAATAATTGTAGGCGATATCGGCGCCAGCCGCGACGACGGTCTCTCAAGGGCGACACGACGTCGCCTGAAGCTGCTCGGTATCACGCATGGCATTCCTGCTGTGTACTCCACCGAGCAGTCGGGGGAAGGCAAAGCCGAGCTGCTCCCGCTTCCAGAAGATGAGTTTCGGAAGGGATCGGTCGGCGACTTGGGTGCAATGCCCAGTTTTCGAGTGAGGATATTGCCGGTCTTGGGCACAATGCCCGCAATCTTTGGCCTTACGACTGCGAACCACGTCATTCTCAGCATTACGGGCTATCCGCCAAGCTATGTACCGGCCAAAGGACGGGAGAAGATGTACGAGGGCATCATGACATTTGTCCAGGGCTCTGAGGAAAGACTGGCCAGATTGTTGGGTTTGGATGCAGTTGGGCTCAAGACTCCAATCACCACCGGCGACGTGGCTTTTCTCTCCGAGGAGCTGTATCATGCGCGCAGCATCGTCAGCGGGATTTCCACCAAGATAGTCCTGATTCGATGGCGCAAACCGGAGGGGTCGAACATGAAGGTGATAGGTGAGGGCAAAGACGTACAGAAAACTTCTACCGTGCGAATGCGTGACCTCGTCTGCATGACAAAGGAAGAGGCAACTAGGCATGAACGAGAAATCTTCAAGACCGGCAGGGTTCTTGATGAGGTGTACGACAGAGAGACGATGAGGCGAGTTGAAGCCAAGCTGGCGGCGGCTGCAGAGTACGATCAGTACGGATGAGAGATTGGCCTCGAATCGACAAGATGTCCCCAGATGATACAAGAGACTCGAAGGGTTGACGCTGAAGCGATGATGAGCCAAGGCTTATCTTGCCCCGACTAGTGACGCTGTGCTTCTACTGTATCGACGTCTTGCATCCGGCTGTGGCATGCATGACGATAAATGACGAGAGGAATCAAGGTCTCAAGGTCTCAAGCGAGCAGTAGCCCAGCGTTGGTTGGTCCAATGGAGCAGCGCGATGTATAGACCCATGCAGGAATCGGTGCAATCGGCCATCTTATGCTCGAAAGTCCCAATCAGGAAATCGCGAACATGATAATTACCTGCGTGAGGTCGCACCGGGCCAGTCGCGCTCAAATCATTCTACATAGTACATATGTACATATATATGTGCGGAGTAGTACACGAGTGTACAAGCAGCATTACCAACGCATGATAAATTTGGGTGTTGGCATGCAGCTTCTGCAGACAGTCACAAGACTTGTCTTTTTTCTTTTCCCTTTTAGCCTAAAAGCTTGTCGTTAGATTGGAGACAAGACAAGCCTCCCTCTCTTCCCTCCCATTGGTACAGGCGCCCGTGTCATCAAAGGGTAGAGAAACATGCAGGTCCAATGAGAGCGCGAGATGGGACTTCCATCGAAGCAAGCCCGAGGCCACCATGATGACACCGTCGGTCGTACTTGAGGATCGGCCAGGGGTTCTGTGCGAGGGCCGGTTCCGCAGAGCGGGCTTTTAGGCACCTGACACAAAGCGCCCGTGTTACGCCGCACGCTGACGGCGCAGCACGCACATAAGACAAGGCGAGAGAGAGAAAAGGAAAAATGAGAGACTCTGACGAGAAAAGAGGCAAGAGGCCGGGCGTATCGGGGAGCCTCAACATAGGACAAGAAGGAAAGAAGGATTGGTCTGGTGATGTGATGATTCTGCATTTTGCTGACACTATCGACCGACGACACCCTTTGCCTGACTCGAGTCATCCCAACACGGCGGCGGCGGCGGCGGCGGCGGCAGCGTTTGCCCTGCCGAAGCAGTGAAGAGGGGGGGAAGAGGCTGAACCCCGTCAAGTGCTATTTTTTGCCTCAGTAAGGCAATTAAACGGAGGTTGATAAAGTGTCGTTAGTCTCGGATACTTGCCGCTGCTCCGTGCTGGTACCCTGTATCTTGAGGCTAAGCGGTGGGCATGCGACCCAGACGGGCGAACCATGCCGTATGCGTGCGATCAGATAGAAACGCCCTCGTAGGTGCGAGTAGGTATTTGAGTTCATGGATAAAGGCTTATGATGCGAGAGGCGCGGAGGGGGGGGGGGGATTTTATTTTATTTTTTGTATCATGTTTGATGGTTGTATTTGTTTCTATTCTATGTTTCGCCGGGCCAAATACTACATTTTGCTTTTTCCGCGGGTGTGGCGGCAACTCACGCCACGGCTTAAGCCAACACCTATCGAAGTTAGATGTGAACTTTGTGTATGCACGGATGCAAGATAGGTAGTAGATATGATGTTGTATTACGCAGTTCAAGAAAACATCATGCATGTAGGCTGATGCATAGGCACGTACGTAATTGACTGTCAGCAGGTGCGTGGTCGACACGTGGGCCGAAGCTCGTGGTGTGAAGGTGTGAAGGCACGTTTTTTCTACCCAGCAGGCTGTCAGATGCAGTACTAATCACGCTGTGCCTTACCGGGTACATTTCGTAGCCATGGGCCGCAGCCTTGTAAGGGGATGGGAGGGCCTTTTTTTTTTTTTTTGCTTCTGCCTGTTGTGGATGAGGGTCTTGCCCTATTGAGCAACAACGACAAGGCGAACTCTGACATTTGGGGGCGAGGGGACATTGAGCCGCAAACTTTGCCTACCCCCTTGCGGTAGGCGTCATGCAGGGAGAATGAGGCGAGGCGGTGAGAAAAAGACGGACGAAAGAAATTGCAGGCTTTGCGTGTAAAAACGTCAATGTTTGCCGCTATAGATTACGTTTTCAATTTGTGGACGCCTTATTTGTCTTGGAAGTCGAGACCAAACCATGGTCAAACTTTGGGGCGGGAAAGCCTACCAAGGCAGCGTTTAAGCAGGTAGGTCGCAATCACTGCGACTTGCCATTTGCGTCGGAGAGAAGGAGTGTGAATTTTGGGAAGGGGTTCCTTTTTTTTTTTTTTTTTTTTTTTTTTTTTTTTTTAGTTTCTTGAGCCTTTTCCCTACTTGATAGATGCCTGACAAGTAGGGCTGGAGCATTTGCAACTGGCGAGGCTTGTTCAATGCGACTTTGTTCACTTGTCTTCATCGTGATCCGCGCGAAAAAAAGCTTGAACACCATGCCATGCTGCCCAGAGCCAGTGAATTGGAATTCTCTTGCTTCTGTGGGCCATAGGGGTCTGCAATGCCCATGCCTGATCAACTCAGCAACGCGTCCGTTGGCCCAACAGTGACCAATGGAGTCCACCCGGATGGATAACAAGCTGTAAAGTTGCATCATCACTCCGCGTCAATGACAGAAAGTGCGGGGAAGAAAGAGCATCTCCAGAGCTTGAGCCGACCATGGTCCCCGACACTCGCACCATTGAGGTATTGGTCGGTAGCCATCAGGAGGACAAGCATGGCGAAAACCGCCAAAGAAAAAAAAAATCAGGTGAAAAGAAGGCGAAAACATCTCCCTGATACGGCATGGTGAGCGACTTGCCCATGTATTCCCCCCTTCACGAAGTCGAATTTATGACGGAGAATGTGTTGACTCTCTGTCAAAGATTATACTTGTGCGTGTGAGAAAGCCAAGGGAGAGGAATTTTCCGCTCGAGGCTAGACGATGAAGCATGAATTGAGCCGCTTGCTGACCTACCATGGAAGGTACCTCGATGTTGAAGGCGTCCAGGCGAACCATTGTGTGCACAATGGTAGCCGTGATTAGACGGTGGGGGAGGGGGTGTGGTGGTAGACAGACAAGACAGGTCGTGCTGCGGAAGGGAGGCGGAAGGGGTGTGTTTATTAACGGCGCACCGCTTCTCTTCTCTGCACCGTTGCTCTCGTACCTATATAGGCACGATTGACGTACTTTGGATATCTGAAAGACACTGGCAATCCCAATCATTTTCTGCGCTGTTCCGCCAACTTGTTGACGCCGTCGCGGCCGCGCATTGCTGCATTGAGGAGCTTTATGCTGCAAGACGAAACTCAGGTAAGACGATTGCACGTTCTACCTTTTTCTTGGGGTTTTTTTTGGTTTTTCTTTTGGCTGTTCCTGCCTTTTTCTTTGTCACTTTCCTTGATTCTGAGCCCATGCAGCTGGACTGTTGTAGGCCAAAGCACAAACACTCTCTCTTCTTTGTCGTGTGGCCCGGTGTGCTTGGCAGAACTTGTACCGTTTTTATTTCCTTTTTTTTGTTCATCAAAGAAGCGCATTCATTTTTCGCAAGCTTTGAATCTGCACAGCCTGCCATCCTCATCTTTGCGCTTGCGCTTGCGCCTGAGCTTACGAATCGCTTGCTTGGCGCTGGCGCTGGCGCTGGCGCGGATGCCGAACACTTCCTTCACTTCGGCCAGGAACAGCAGCAAAAGACCCTCTCCCGAACATGCTGGTTACAGTCTAGCACTAACGAAGCATGCCAAAGGTTACTCTGAACACGGGACCTTCTCTCAACTTGGACTCTCAAGCCTGCCCTGCTGAACACCCCCCCTCCGCCCCCATGTCGAGGTCGCACTCGAGACTTGTGTTCTCTGGACATGGACAAATTGACCCAAGGATGGGTCCAACACCTTCGGAATTCTGCTCGGCAAGAGACACCATCCCGAAACTACGAATGCGTCTTGTGTGAGGCAGAAGTCCAGCCCAACATTGATGCTTTCAAGGAGCACGTTCGCGCAGACACCGCCAAACATCCCAGCCTTGTTGGAGATGCAGACATCGACGAGGCTTTCCGAAGGTGCACGCTACGTGGAAACCCCCCCTCCAGAAATCAGTAAGAATCAAAGCCATTCTCCTCAACCTTTCAAGCCCCGGCTCCATCCTCGCGAGACTGATGTGTGGCGGCGCGTCTGGTAGAGGTTTACCGACCAAGTCGGCAAGAGAAGGCCGCCTCGCTCCTGCAGCGACGAGGAAGCGGCCAGTATCAGGCAGTCCTGACATAGACGAGAGGGCAAACGACCCTTCTGACCGACTGAACATGACCAGTGACGGCACGCAGCGTAGTCAAAAGGGTTCGAAAAGGCTGTGCTCGCCACCTGCATCCACCACGCAGCAACGTGGATCGTCCCCGCCAACTCCCGGCCGCAGTCGAGCCAGGCCCAATGAGAGTGCAAACGAATTTGACCGAGGCTCGAACCAGAGACAGTCGAATCGTCAGCTTTGGGTGCCTGAGGACAGTCGAGTAGGCAGTGTCCCGCAGAGGCCGAAAACGCCGCAGACCAAACACAACATGCAGACTGCTGCTGCTGCTCCTACTCCTCCTGCTGCTGCTGCTGCTGCCTCCTCAAATCGTCGACGCTCGCCACCTCGCGGAACACGAAGGCGCCATTCACATCACCGTACTCAGTCGCTGAACATTTCAGATGCTGCTTCGCCATCGGAAATGATTCGACAGCCGGATACGAGGCCTATTTCTTCCGACCAGCTTGTCGCCGAGGTAAAGGGTATCTATGCTGGCTTGGTCTTGCTGGAGGGCAAGTGTATAGAGTATGACAGCACGCAAAAGTCGGCCGACTTGAGCGAGGAACAATATCATGCGCTGATTTCGCTTCATCGATCGCTATTGCATGAGCATCATGACTTCTTCCTCGCCAGCCAACATCCTTCGGCGAGTGATGCGCTGCGCCGCCTGGCCGCCAAGTTTTCCATGCCGGCGCGCATGTGGCGACATGGAATCCACTCATTCCTCGAGCTGCTGCGACACAAGCTGCCTGCGTCGCTGGAGCACATGCAGACGTACATATACATTGCTTACAGCATGATGGCGTTGCTCTACGAGACTGTTCCGGCTTTCGAGGATACGTGGATTGAATGCTTGGGCGACCTAGGTAGATATCGGATGGCTATTGAAGACGACGACATCCGGGACAGAGAAATATGGACAGGTGTCTCCCGGTACTGGTACGCGAGAGCCTCGGACAAGGCACCAACCACGGGCCGCCTGTATCACCATTTGGCCATTTTGGCGCGGCCCAACGCCTTGCAGCAGCTGTTCTACTACGCCAAAGCGCTCTGCGTGCCGATACCGTTTCTCAGCGCCAGAGACAGCGTGATGACATTGTTTGATCCGCTGCTTGCCAAGAAACCAGCCTCGACTCAGCGTCTAGAACAGGTCGATGCGTCATTTGTCCGCGTCTTTGGCATTCTTTTTTCTGGCAAGTCCATGGACCAACTGGAATTCTCAAAGCAACAATTTCTGGACAATTTGGATGGACGCATCGGATGGGAGCACGGCAACTGGTTAGAATCTGGGTAAGCAAACAGCCTGATCAAGGAAGGCGGGATCCGGCGGAAGGAGGGGGAAGAGAGTTTTTAACTTGATGGACTAACATCCGTTCTAGATACCACGTAGGGATCTCCCTCAGCTGCTTGCTTTTGGGTTTCTGCGACGGGTCAAATGTGCTGCTGCGTGCCGTTTCGGGATCAAAAGCAGAGGCCGACGTGTCAGTGACTGGCCCTGATGATGCCACCACAACCGAGGACCAGTCGTCATTTGAGACGGCCGTCACGTTTGCCTCGCAAGCCTACGACATTGTCATCCAACGCACGGGTGACAAGAACATCTTGCCGTTCATTCACACCACCTTGGTATTCCATATGTTTATGATGCAGCATCCAGCAGCCATGGAACATCTCGAAGAAAGGTTTCAATGGAAAGACACCTGCGTGCTCTTGAACTATCTTTTGAGGACTTGCGAGATTACTCCGCGCATGGAGATGGAGGATTTCCCGGGCCCGGAAAGAAATGAAGCGCCACACCCTTTGCCCGAGGACTACGCCATGCGCGGTCTGATATACGCGGAAGACTACTTTCCTCAAGGGTGGTTCGAGAACAGCCAAATCAACGATGATGAAAAGTACTTTGAGCCGGCATCCACCGTGGGCAAGCGTTGTGAAAGGATCTTGTGGATCGGACACAAAATCGCCAGCCACAAGAAGTGGTTGACCTGGGACACCGAAACGAGGCAATTTTTTGTCACAGCCAAGTACGACAAGCAGTCCGACAAGCAGTCCGTGATGCCGTCGCAGCCTGATGCTATGAGTAAATTCGACGAGACAGAGAGGATCCGTTGAAATACGTTTGATTCTCTTTTTTTTTTTCCTTCTCTCCTCTTTATTCCACGGAGCATTGGAGTCTATCACGATACTCTATGTTTGGTGATGAAGAGGATGCGTGAGAGCGCGAGTGCAATTCCGTCAACTCAAGGCAATGATTGAAATGGAGACAGCTCAATCTTTGCGAGTTTTTTTTGGTTACGCACCGGACAAGTACAGGCGGAAGGCGCAACCATTCCACGCACCCACATGATTCGGATGGGCCAACAAATTGGCCTGAATATTAGCATCCCCATCAGCGTTCTTGCACAGCTTTTCAGAGGCCGCCTTTCTTGATTACTCTGAAAGTGGCGGCACATACACTCAACGCAGGCCACACGAGAGAGAGATCAACTGTTAAGGACGGCGAACAAGATGGCGAATGATGGTCCAGCCAAGGTTTCTGATGGTCTCCATGGTCGATGGACCAATCTGAGCCAGAGGGGTGAGCGCAAAGAGGTAGTGTCAATGCAGGCAAGTTTGGCCATTCCGAGGGGATCTGAGCCCAGCGGAACAAAGGGTGCGGCTGCATGCAGCGGATTTCAGAGGCTTCGCATCCGTCAGGGCCTAAGAAGCGAACTGGTGGCGTCAATTCGGATAATCCGGGTCAGCTCAACCACGTCAGCCGGATGAAAACGCATCAGCACGCGTCGTGTAACAGTCAGCGCAACCCAGGAACGGAGCAATTCCTTGCATACACGGAAAAGGCGAAGACGACGAGGGCTTGCTTCTACGTATTACAGCCTCGCATGACTACGATTGTCAGCCACAGAGCGAGATGGAGCGACAAGACGGAGATTGCGAGCGGGAATGGGGGCTCCGCTAGAGCTAGGAGAGGGGGATATGAGGATGGTTTGGGAAGGCGGCTTGAGAAGGCGGCTTGGGAAGGCGAGGATTAAACAGCGACGGCCCATTTAAAAAAAGGAGCTGTAGGCCGTAGGCAATAGGGACGCGGATCAGTTCAATACCGAACAGGGACAAGTTTGTGTGTCATTGATGGCTCGGCAGGGTACTATGTCTGGATGGCTCTGCGCGGAGCGACTGGTGTGAACAAATGTGAAGCGGAGGTCAGGTTCTGCGAAGACAGATATAGTCATCGGGGAACGAGAGCCGACCGGATTCCTTCATACACGAGCCATGTCTCAGCGGCGGGGACGGTAGCCGCTTGGGATTTGGGGGGGGGG
>JMQE01001164.1:0-34133 GCA_000731825.1 Hypocrella siamensis
GGGGGGGGGGGCGGTTAACAACTCACGAGCAGCATGACGCTGGACAACCCGCTCACGGCGCAGATGTTCTTGAGCACCAGAATCACAGCCAGCTCCGAATACAGCCAGCTTCTGCCTGTGCCGAGTCCCAACGGCGGATCGTCATCGACATATCCCACCCACGGTATCAAAAGCATGCTGATGCCCAGGCCAAGCAGGGCAAATCTGTACGAACCGAGGTTCCCAACCTTGGATTTGATGGACTGGAACAGAAAGCCCTGGAATATGATGGATGCCAGGCCCGCCAAGCTGAGACTGACTCCGATCCTGGCAGGATTTAGATCGCGCCCGGAAGGCGCGGGAGCCGAGGCAAATATAGGATAGAGGCTGTTGAAACTGACGTTTGAAAGTTGGAAAATAAGATACGTCGACAAGAGCATCAGCGTAGTGTGATTGAGCAAATCTTTCCAGACGGCTCTGTCGCCATGACTGTCAAATTTGGTCTGGGCATGCACCTCTTCACTGTCGGCGCCGTCCTGTTCTGACGAGGCTGTGGAAGAGGACGAGAGGAGAGGCTGCTGCTGTGTGACGGAAGCCTCGGCAAGTCGCGAGCTCCATGAGGGCCTGCTGGCATCCGAGCCTTCCTCTCCAGCCATCCAGTTGGTCACCTTGATCAGCCAGGCTGGCTTCGGGGGACCAGAGTCGTTGTCCTTATCGAGGGTCTCTTGGAACCAGACACTCATCAGGATCACGCTCAGTCCCAGAAGCACGACAGCCAAAACGTTTGGCCCCAGGAAGGGATACTCCTGGCCCATCTTGCCGACGAGGACGCCGCCCAACGCCGGGCCCGTGATGCTCCCCAGCGAGTAGATGACGGGCAGATAGGTAAAGGCTCGACTCTGGTTCGACCGATCAGTCACCTCGCCCAGCACCGTTGGCACACAAGCTGCGTTGCCGTTGAGGAAGCCCATGAGAGCGTGGACAAGCACCACCTGCCAGTACTCCTTGCAGAAACCGAAGAAGCAGAAGCAGCACATGAGGGCAAAGGTCCCCGCGATCAAGATGGGTTTGCGACCGACGATATCCGACGCGTACCCCCAAAGAAAATTCGTCGACAGCTGGGCGAGCGCGAATGCACTGGCTAGGAGACCAACGTACAGGCCACCTTGGCCCGGAGGTATGCGCGGCATGGACGCCACCATTTCCGGGAGATAGGGCCCGATGGAGTTCAGGGCCGTCTGTTCTGAGAGGGACAAGAAGGCCAGGAGGAGCAGCTGTCGTCTGGGCAGCGGCGTTTCGCCATGGTCGGATATGGATGGGTGGTCTGAGTCTTGGGAGGATGCCTCACTGGCGTCGGAGCTGGGTATTGGTGCCTCGATGGGCGTCTTGGGCGGCTGCACGGGGAACGTCTGATATCGATGAGTGGACGACTGGCGGCGGAAGGAGTGAACCGTCGGAATCGGGGCTCCCGCGTGAAACGAGCCTGCCGATAGGTTTCGCGCCGTGACATCCTGTGGGGGCAGGACGTTCAGTTTCGGTCGATCCGATGGTTGTGTCATGACCGTCCCCTCTCCCGGGACTCGACGTGCCCAATCACCAGAGTCAAGAGGTCGCCGTTCCAGAGACTAGGCACGCAGGCAGTTCTGTGCTGCGGCGAAAAGAGGGTTCGCTCGTTCGTTCGTTGACCCTCTGTGCCAAGCCACGTCTTGAGCTCGAACTCGGGTTCTGGTGAGGTTGTTGGGCGCCGTTTGCGAGGGTTCTGAGAGCAGTCGCCGGCTGGTGTGCCTGGCCTCGTCGCGTCGCGCAGCTTAGGGTGACGCGATCGTTTGCATGGCAATTTCCAGGTCTGATTCGATACACGAAACGAGGGAGTCAACGAGGACGGTCGGTTGGTTTGGAAAAAGCAACGAGAAATTGGACAGTCTTGGACGATGCCGCCGTGCGCGTTAAGCTTGCAACTACGACGTCACCGACTTTCCCAGCCCGAGCGCCAAGTGACCAACGGCCGCCATCCGGGCTAGGCTGCATTGGGCAAGAACATCGGGATTCTTTGGCTCGTTCCAGCATCTCATCCCCATCATCGATGATCATCCAACTTTGTTTGCCCATCCAAGGAGCAGTCCGCAGTCGCACTTGATGGCACCCATGATGCGATAGCCCGGTGCCTGGCTGGAAGAAAAAGACGGTGTCGAAGCACGTGTCGACCTTGTCAGGTACAACTTTGCTACAGCGGCGTTGGCAAGACATCTCTGCGCCCCTCTGCGCCCCTCCCTCTCCTTCCCTCCCCTCACGGCACCAGATTTTACGATGCACCACCCGATGCCGGGGGTCTGCATATGTATGTACGTGTATGTATTAGAACGAATCCATCAGCCTTCGGCCACTGAGCCAAACCTCGTCGTCGTCGTCGACTGCCCTCGTCGTCGACCGCCCTGCAAACCCTGCAATTTAGTGCAATGCACTCGACTGCGTGCAACGAGACTTTCGCTATGCGCTGTCCGCCCAAAGCTGCCGTCATCGTGCTACCATGATGCTTCGCAATCTAAACATCCCAACCACCACCCTGTCCTCGTTATGTAGGGCGATTGGAATCGAGTCCATCTACACAGGATAAATGAGCGTCTCTCACGTGAAGTCATGCATGATTCATGCATGACATGCTTCCACCGCATCAACCAGATGACAGCATTGGGAACCGCATCGGATGACAGTCTGAGCCTCAATTGGGCCGACCGGTCCGCATTCTTTGGCACATGTACGCGGCGATGATTCCATTCCAAACGATCTCGATCTTGTGATAGACGTATGAGTGGTGAGAGGGAGTCGAGGTGGACTAACTCGTCCCCAGGGAACACAATTACTGATTAGCCCTGAGAGGCCATCCTTGAGCACTGGAGCACGTCAATTGAGCTGCACACACACATGAGCCATCCTGAGCAGCACGAGACTCTCTTCGAAGCGCCAGGCGTGTACACCATTGCCAATTTTGTTTTTTAAATCAACAACATTCAGTGGGTTTCCAAGAGAAATTGAAAGAAAATGAAATATCCAGGAATTGGTCAGAGCTCCTTCGTACTCTCATTTTCCCTCGACCTGTTTCAGCAAGCCCTCAAGATTGATACTCTTGGGACGCTCGATCGGCAAACCTAGGGCGCGATCCCAGATCAGCTGGGCCAAGGGACCCAGACCGCGAGAAACGCCAAAGGTGGCAGTGTAGTAGAGAGTTTCGTGAAAGCCATAGTGGTGGAACAAGACGCCAGAGCTGCTGTCAACGTTGGGATAGGGATTCTTTGTCTTGCCGTGTTTCTTGAGCACTTCGGGGGCGATGCGGCTGTTCTTCTCAACCAACTGGAAGACAGGGTCCTTTGCAATCTCGGGGCGAGCGGCGGCAAAGTCCATCAGAGCCTCAAAACGAGGATCAGGCTTTCGGAGTACGGCATGTCCATAGCCAGGGACAACGCGGCCAGAATTGAGGGTCGACCAAAGATAATCGTGTACGTCTTGCTCCGTATAACTGTCGGGAATGGCCTGTTTCATCTGAAGAATCCAACGGAGAACCTCTTGAGCTGCAAGGCTGTGTAGAGTCGAAAGGAAGTCAGATCTCAGTCTAGGAGAAGCTTGGGAGAGTATCGGATCTTCTTCTCGCGGCGCGTCCGCAACTTACCCATGAAGGGGACCAGCCAAACCCTGGAGTCCCGCGCTGAAAGAAAGGAATGGATCGCTGAGTGCGCTGCCGACAAGATGGGTCGCATGAGCAGAGACGTTGCCGCCCTCGTGATCACCATGCAGTGCAAGGTAGAGACGGAGAAGATCCTGGAAGCTCTCGTTGTCCTTGCCGCCTTTTCCAAGCATGGCGGCAAAATTATAGGACCAATCCTGTTCAGGATCCACCTCGGCAGGCAGAGCGCCGCCGCCTCGATAAGAATTCTGGTAAATCTTAGCAGCAATGGTAGGCAACTTGGCCAAGAGGGAGATGCAGTCGTCAAAGGTGGGCTCCCAGTATTCAGCCTTGTTGAGGCCCTTTTCGTAGGCCTTGGCGAACTTGGACTCGTAGTTGAGAGCGGAAACGGCAATGGCGAACTGCGTCATGGGGTGCAGATCCTTTGGGAAGTCGTCAAGCATCTTGGAGACGAAGTTTGGGATTTGGGATTTCTGGGCGAGCTCGCGAGAGAGGCCACGGACCTGGTTGGTCGAAGGGATCTGGCCGGTGAGGAGGAGCCAGAACATGGCCTCGGGAAGCATCTCGGTGCCGGTCTTGCCCTTGGGCAGGATCTTTTGGCAGTCCTTGATGGTGCGACCGTGGAAGCGAATACCTTCGTTGGCATCGAGGACGGAGCCCTCCCAGATCATGGCCTTGAGCCCGCGCATGCCACCCAATGTGTTTTCGACCTTGACTTCGCCGATGGTCTTGTTGCCGTGGGATTTTACCTTTTTGAGGAGCTCGCGCTTGGCGGGGATGACATCTTTGAGGGCGGTCTTGAGGTCGGGCTCCGTGGTGGCGTAACCGCGGTTGCCGACGACGGCAGCAGGGGTCAGAGGCTGTCAATGTTTGAGCAATCTGAGAGGCGAATGCGCATATCCAGTCTAGGGGACCAGCGGCTGCTTGACATACCTTGAGAGAGACCCTGAGAGGGCTAAAAACCCGAGGGGTTCTTCTCAGACCGAGAGCCATTGTTGATCGAGTCTCCCTCGGCTAGAAGCTGGGAGACCTGATAGCGGAGTTTTCGAACCGTAGGGAAGATTTGGTGTGGGTTTCTCGAGGTCAATTGCTCCGATGGCATAAACGAGGACAGCCGCTGAGGCTTTTTGCAGACCAGTTGATACTACTCGTGTGAGCAGGCAAGGCTATGGAGAAGCAAGTGATCTTGTAGTCGAGCTATACGAAGCTCAACCAGACCGTCCACAATGCAAAAGATTCAACAACTGCGTGCGCCGATGACGATGCGAGAGGGTGGATGGTACAGCCGAGTGAAGCCGGGCCGAGGCGCGGCTCATGCATGCAAGTCATTGATGATTGGTTAATCGAGCATCTCCACCAAACCCCGCCTCTGTGCCTGAACCGTGGAAATCTATTGCAATTCAGGATCTAGTGCGAGGGGAAGACCCAGTGTTCCTAACGAACTCGTCACGGCAAAAACGCAAAATGGTGGAGCGGCATTAAAGTTTTAGAGGATTCTGGATCGAAGCACGTCGTCAAAAACTCGATTTGTGACCGTGTCCAGACAGGAGTGGTGGATTGCGGTGGCGCCATCGCAGGGACGACAGTGTCACGCATAATTACGCTCGCCTCGCCAAAAAAAAAAAAAAGACATAAACTTTAGCCGCAGCTTCCATTTAGCTATCGGCATTGGGCAGCGGATCGAGAAAGTATCGAATGGCACCTTGTCTCCTAGACAGGCAAACACAAACCGAGACTTACCCATAAGAATCACCTCAGAGGCTGCAAGGGCCATTCTTGAACGGGTTCAATCCTTTGTGAACGCCCGACCATTATGACCGCCCCATTCTTCTGATCAAAGAGCCCTGGAACGGGCCTTTCAGAGATGACGGCGAATTAACTTCATGACCACTGGCCGCCCGACCGGAGCCTCACAAGATGCGTCAAAGGTCTTGCATTTATTTTGTCAGCTGAGGATATGGCAAGGAAAATTGGCGACAATGTTGAGAACCGAGCTGTTGTCAATAAGTTGGATCGGCCTTGGCCGTCGGACATGGCGGAATCTTTTGCATCGTCACGAATCATGAGCCGCGATTGAAACGCGCGATCGGATATTCGTACTATTGCGCAAGTCGTCTTGCCATGTGGCTTTTTGAAAAGTCCTGAATGTGTGGCCAGTGTCAGCTTAGTGTCACACCCAAAGCTTGTCGTTCTGACCACCATGGCATGAAGACCGCGACATCTCAGCGCGGCAGGAGAGTCGGCGGAACTCCAAACTTTGGCGGCCTCGAGACCCGAAAAGGAACATGTATTACATTTCTGACCTCGTAAGGCGTTTGTGGCATGGCCATGCTGGAACTTCTGTCGTTGACAGCTTCTGTCAGCTGATGGGCGTCTTGAAAAGGCCGTGCTGACCCTGGCTGTCCTCGTGCTAAAACCTCGATGGTCCAGATCAGTGGCTCTGTAAGGAGCATACGGCATCGTCCTTCAGCGTCCGACGGTACCGTGCCGGGATTCTCATTGACAAGGTGGGCTGCCCAAAAAAATTGTGTACACATGGTTGAAGATCCAGCTTCAATGATATTGTACATGATTGTGCTGATTGACCGCCATAGTCGGCGATCCACGGGGAACTCCTCAAATATCCCCCGCCAGGTGGATGACTTGGTGGATACAGGTTGTTTGAATGATCCCAGCAGCCTGAGACAATTCCTGTCGCTCAGCGGCCAAGTCGTCTACAGAGCCATCCCAACGACTGGCACCGGACTTGAGCACAGCCACAGACCCTAGCTCAGTCATGACCATGTCGGCAGCATCATCTCGCGACGGTGGAAGCCCCCGGGCACTTTTCTGCTTTCTGGTCCCGAACAGCCCTCTGCTATCACGTGCGCCTGACCAGGACACTTTCGCAAGGATGGATTGGAGAAAGCCCCTGGTCAGCCGCCAGGCGCCTGTATCCGCGACGCAGCTGCGCAGGAAATGTGACAAGGCCGGCGCTGATCCAACGATGATTGCGACCGCATTTTCGATGACGCTGCCAGAGTTTGGAACACGTTAGCAAGAGGACCCTATTCGTCAACCTTTGCGTTCCCTGAAGACTCACTTGGCCATGGCGACTGATGTTTGACCCCAAGTGTTGTCCGCTGAATTCCGAAGAAACTGCACTCGGAGCACGAGTGCGAGCGCGCTTGCGGCAACGCCTCTGGTGCCTGTGATTAATAGACGGACAGCTGCAACAGCATACACTCGCTGGCCTGAACAGCCACACTCACAACAATGCCGTTCCAAACAGCGCAACTAGCCACACGCGCTTTGCCATGGACGTCTGCAGTCTTGCCACCACAGGCAAGGGAATCGATAAAATATAAACGTCCAAGACAACTGAAACAGATCCGACAACAACGCCCCATGTCAGCTCAATGACGGTGTTGCCGGATTGTTGCTCTTTGAGTAGCACCAGCCAGCCCTGGCCCGGTCGCGGCGCCTGAGCCCAGGTGGCCATTGGGACGGACGATGCCGCCAAGAGGGCCGCCACGACGAGGCCGGCCACGGCAGCTCTGGAAACAGCTCGATGCACACCAAAAAGTTCCTTGTAGAGCAGCAGGATGGCGCCTTTGGAGAAGAACAGAGTGGCGCCAAAGGTGATCGTCTGCGCGTAAAAGAGCTTCAAATAGTCCGCCGTGAACCAGCAAAGAGGAACGTCCCACTGGTGACGGCTGTGCTTTCGCACTGGAGAAGAAGTTTCAGTACAAGCGACGAGCTCCTCTTCGTGTGACGCCACGGACTTACGGGAGAAGACGATGCCGGTGTTTGTGGAATGTAAAAAGTAAGCAATAATGGTGAACACTGTCGTTCTCTCTCTCTTTTCATCAGCTTCAATTCAATGTTCTGCCTACAAAGAGACTTGCCATCCGCAGCTTTCAACTTGCGACGATTCACCCACACTCTCGCGGCACAAAATATGGTTGTGAGCAAGAAACTTGCAACATAGACACCAGTAGCTTCAGAAGCCAGCGATGCCGGATTGTTAAAATTAGGTAGGGTCCCCTCGGGCGGCTGGGCAGCCGGTACGGTACAAGGATCAATGTTAGGAGGAGCAGCAGATGCCATGTTGATGATTGCGATGTCCTTGGGCTATAGGGTGATGAATTTCGACAAGAAGTCTGGAACGGAGGAGAGATGGGTGCCAGTGAGGCATTGGCGAGAAATATGAGCTGTCCCAGAAGGCGAGCCGGTGACTCGACATGCCAAATATAACAAGACTAATGACACGCGTACCAAAGGTATTTTGGGCTTGATGCTCGACATGTCAAAAGCATGCGCCTGCTTGCAGGGTTGCGAGTCCTGCGAGCGACGCAAGGCTGACCTCACGCGCGGACCTGCGACATGTCCAGGAGATGGATCGGATGCCTTGTCGTCGCACCATGAACGTGTAAGATGATGGCGGTAGGAATTGCCTAGCGGACAGACCTTGGCAGCGACAGGTCAGTCTCGGGGATGAAGACATGATGATGCACGCGGAATGGAGCCGTCACAACAACAACAGATGTGCTTTGGAAGGTCCACCAGTCCACGAAGCAGTCGTTGGCGAATAGCGCTGACCTTTGACATGTTGGAGATGTCAGATCAGAATGCTCGGCAGGAAGCTTTTCGGGGCTCGGTCCGTTCCATTGCTTGCTTCCACGCCAGAAACAGGGCCAGCCGCCCTTGGTCCGAGAACCATCCTCCGACATATCTGACCGGTCGCACATCAACATAGTATCGGCATCGGCATCCCAAGGCGGCGTCCTGCTACGCGGTGCCAAGCGGAGCCAAAGACACGCTCGGCTTCAGCATCGTCTCAAATATCGCTTCATCCACTCATCTCGCCGCATGACATGGACTTTGGGCGGTGCGCAGCTCATGATCCGAGTGGCGTCGGCTTTGCAAAATAAGCCCCCCACAGCAACAAGAAGCAGCAGCGACGACCGCGAAATCTCGGTCACGTTTGGGACGTGGTAAGTAACCTGCGCATTCGGATGGCTAGTGTCATGGCGCATGGCAGCTGCAGTGTCCTCATAGAATAGACGGCGATGACAAAGCGGAGAGTTGAGAGAGACACGGGGCCTCCACGTCGTGTCCTGTCATGATGGTGGCAGCGCTGCTTTTACGCCCGGAACGCAGAATCGTCTCGACAGAGCGGGAATCTAGCAAATATCCGCGAACAGCATGCAGGTAGGTGCACTGAGCGAACGTAAATATAGGTATATGTGTACTCGGCTGGGCGGAGAAGACTCGGCCTTTCTGACCCAAGTCGGCTTTAATCGGCAGAGGCATTTCACAGTGTCTTGTGACGGAGTGACCCACTCTAGACCGTCCTTTCTCTGAACTTTTGATGCTCGCAAAATTGCTCAATTGTGCACATGCCTCGGCGCCAGCCTCGTCAACATGATGCGAAGAACTGCATTTGGAGCATCGAGACAGCTGTCGCGACAGACTCCCTGCCTTTATCCCATGTATCCGTCATCTCTTCGAGCCATTGCCACGTCATCCGCCATGGCCGCTCCAGCAAACAACCCATACTCTCACGCTATCCCAGCTCCCGACTTGTTCCAGCTTTTGCCCGAGTCGCAAAAGACCGGGGATGCCGAGGATGCCCTCTATGAAGCTCAGGTCAAAGACGTAGAGGCATGGTGGTCTTCGCCTCGATATGCTGGCATCAAGCGACCTTACAGCGCCGACGATGTCGTCGCCAAAAGAGGCACGCAGAACATCTCGTATCCGAGCTCTATCATGGCGTCCAAGCTCTTCAACCTCGTCCAAGAGCGTCTAGACAAGGGCGAGCCCATTCACACCCGTGAGAACAGTTCCCCAGGAAACGGAGCCGAGTGCCGCAGCAGTCTTGTGCTGACCTCAGGCCAGTGGGTGCCATTGATCCCGTCCAGATGACCCAGCAAGCTCCTCACCAGGAAGTTCTGTACATCTCTGGTTGGGCCTGCTCGTCGCTGTTGACCACGACCAACGAGGTCTCTCCCGACTTTGGAGACTACCCGTACAACACCGTCCCCAACCAGGTTCAGCGACTGGCCAAGGCACAGGGCATGCACGACCGGAAGCAGTGGGACGCCCGTCGCAAGATGTCGGCCGAGGAGCGCGCCAAGACACCCTACGTCGACTACCTACGACCGATCATTGCCGACGGGGACACTGGCCATGGCGGTCTGTCCGCCGTGGTCAAGCTGGCCAAGCTCTTTGCCGAGAATGGAGCTGCTGCTGTGCACTTTGAGGACCAGCTCCACGGCGGCAAGAAATGCGGTCACCTTGCGGGCAAGGTTCTCGTCCCCACCAGCGAGCACATCAACCGGCTCACCGCTGCGCGCTTCCAGTGGGATGTCATGGGCTGCGAGAACTTGGTGATTGCGCGGACAGACTCCGAATCTGGCAGGCTGCTCTCGTCCGCAATCGATGTTCGCGACCACGAGTTCATTCTTGGCGTGTCCGACCCAGCCATTGAGCCTCTTGCCGAGACCATCCAGGCCATGGAGGCCAAGGGAGCGTCGGGCTCCCAGATCGACGCGTTCGAGGCGCAGTGGGTCAAGAGCACCAAGCTCGTCAGCTTCGACGAAGCTGCCGTCAGCCACATGGAGACCGAGGCCGTGAGCCGCGGCAAGATTGACGAGTACCTGCGCGCGACAGCCAAGGACCCGAACATGGGCATCACGCGGCGTCGCGCCCTGGCGGCGCACTACTCCAAGACTCCTGTCTACTTCAATTGGGATGCCCCCCGGACCCGAGAGGGCTTCTACCACTTCCGGGCCGGCATGCCGGCGGCCACGAAGCGCGCAATGGCCTTTGCGCCCTATGCCGATCTGCTCTGGATTGAGACCGGCGACCCCAACGTCGAGATCGCTGCCAAGCTGGGCCGCCTCGTCAGAAAAGCCTACCCCCGGAAGGGGCTGGTGTATAATCTCTCGCCGTCCTTCAACTGGATGGCACACGGGTTCACCCCCGAGACGCTCAAGTCCTTCATCTGGGACATTGCCAGGGAAGGCTTCGTGCTGCAGCTGGTTTCCTTGGCGGGGCTGCACTCGAACGCCACCATCTCGTGCGAGCTGGCGCGGAACTTCAAGGTGGACGGCATGAAGGCGTACGTCGACCTGGTTCAGCGACGAGAAAAAGACCTTGGCTGCGATGTCTTGACGCACCAGAAGTGGAGCGGCGCCGCGTACATGGACGGGGTTTTGGGAGCTATACAGAGCGGCAGCTCGAGCAGCCAGAGCATGGGCCAAGGAAACACAGAAGGACAGTTTCACTAGGTTCTTTCTTATCCTTTTTCTTCTTCTTCTTCTTCTCCTTTTCCTTTCTCCTCCTCCTCCTACCTCTCTTGTTATTGTGCATCTTGGTCTTTCTTGAGGCGCTTTGAGCTAGCACACAAATTTGACGGCGCACGATCAAAGGGATTACATTTGCGGATGCGTTGCTCAACATTGAAAATCTGCCGCCATTTCAGACACCCGCCAGAATCCGCGTCTCAAACTACATTGGTCTACACCAGCGATTTTTTGGAGGCATTGTTGACAGGTGCAGGCGCAGGGGGGCCTTCAGGTGTGACGTATGCCTTGCTCATACCACCGTCGACCACGAAGTCGTGGCCATTCACGAAGCTCGACTCGTCGCTCGCCAGAAAGACCACGGCATGGGCCTGCTCAACAGCTTCGCCGAAACGTCCCGTGGGGAAATGGACCTCGCGTCTGTATCTCTTGGCCTGATCATCACCTAACCAGTCCTGCAGCAGAGGCGTGTTCAACGGGGCAGGACACAAGCTGTTGAACCGGAAGCCCTCTCGCGCATGGACCATGGCCAGTTCGCGCGTCAAGGCGAGAACGGCCCCCTTGGATGCGGTATATGCCAGCTGAGGCGTGGCGGCGCCGACGAGGGCCACAACGGAAGCAGTGTTGATAATGGAGCCCTTGGTCTTTTTGTGCCGGCGGAGAGAGAGGACGGCATGTTTGCAGCCGAACCAGACACCCTTGACGTTGATGCTCTGGGTCAAGTCCCAAATCTCCTCCGGCGTGTTGATGGCGTCATCGTCCTTGGCATGCATGATGCCGGCATTATTGAAGATGATGTCCAGACCGCCCCAGGGATCGAGCGACTCGACGAGAGACTCGACGTCGGCTTCTCTCGAGACGTCACATTTCTGCTCATTGGCCGACTTAGTCAGCGATGCTTGCTTTGAAGAGAAGGCGTTGCGCATTTTGATCGGCGATGTGGGCGATGTGAGCGAGCAAACTGATGAGTACCTTGGTTTCGACCTTGCCTGCCGACGGGACGAGCTGCTTCACCTTGGCGAGGGCTCTTTCGAGTGCAGGCTCCGAAATGTCCGCCATGAGGACGTTGGCGCCCTCTTTGGCAAAGAGAATGGTGGTCTCGAGGCCGATGCCGCTGCCTCACATTAGCGCACTGTCATCATCATGTTGACTGCTGTGGAAGCCATACCCTGCGGCGCCGGTGACGATGGCGTTTTTACCAGCAAGACGACCCATGGTTTCGATAACCCAGCCCGTCAATATCTTGACGATTCCCAATTTGCTGTTTTCTTTTTCTTTTTCTTTTTCTTTTTCTCCTCCCGAGAAGAGAACGGTAAAGCCGGGAATGAGAAAAGGGAAAGGATCAAGATGACATGTGCACAAGCCCGAGATAGGACAGTTGCGGGGCAGATATTGATCAGGGAGAAAAAAGTAAAAGCTCCTTGGCGGGGCAATACGATAGAGGGGCTGGGAGCTTAATCGATTGGTGCGCGCGCGCAGTTAATGGCCGCTAACGGCGGCAACTACTAGGTACCTAGGTACCTAGTACCTAGTAGGCAGATACGTACCTCCCAGGTACGTTAGACGCTGGGCGGGTGAGTGTGGCGCGCGGTCCTCGACTCCTCCCCTTTCTCCCCCGGAGCGCGCATCGCGGTCTGCACTTGGTATGTGATGTGTCATCCCATGACCGTGGTCGTGGCGTTGGCTGTCACGGGAATCTTCCAGAAGATGCAGTTCCAAGCATTCTGCGCCCGAGAGGAGGAAGCCGGGAGCAAGAGTTGGCGTGCGTATCGCGTGTTTTGTTTTACTGAAGGAACTCTTGGCACAACAGCGGCAGCCATGTTCTTGCCTGCCTGCGGACTGGAATTGTACATGTGTAGTTGCCAAGTAGTACGTATACGTTACATCTCGCCAACTTTTTGTTCCCTTCCGGCTTTCCAAGTTGCACGCGCTGCGAGATTGCTGGCAAAGGGCAACGCGAATGCATCCGCAAGTCATCAATGACCTGCGCGAGAAGCAGTGTGTCCGAAAATGATCGCTGCAAATCCCTGTCATGCCGCGCCCACGCGCCCGTCGCTTTGCTGACCCGAATGGAGAGAAAGGGAATTTTTTTTTTCCAAAAAAAAATCATACCCGCATGGTGACGATGCGCTACACCCATTCCATCCCGGTTTAGCCGCAATGGCGACCGCCATGTGTACGTATCAAACGTGTCTAATGCCAACTAGTACTTGCGCCGCTTGATACGCCTGCATCCGCCGGACCTCTTAAAACAACTCTGGAGCTCTGCATCTACTGGCCTGCCTGCTACATACATTCTGTAGGTTCAAACTTCCCTGCAGCCCAAGCCCGTCAGCGACCTTTCTCCTCCATCATCGCACGCCTCTGCTCTCCCGACCATCGCATCACCCCTCGACAAGCTCTCCGACATCTTCCAGACCCGTTCCTCCCTCCTCTCCCCCTCGCGCGCGCCAGCACCTGCACAATCGCGGTCGAAAGATGGCGGCGGCGGCGGTGGCGGCGGCGCAAGAGGTGACGGCGTCGTCACTCCCGCGTCTTCTCGCAGACGATACATGCGTCAAGCTGGCCGGCGTCGACGTGGACGGCATCCTCCGCGGCAAGCTCGTCTCCAAGAAGAAATTCTTATCCATCGCCGAGGCTGGCTTCGGCTTTTGCTCCGTCATTTTTGGCTGGGACATGCACGACCAGACGTACCTCAAGGAGCTCAAGGTGTCCAACGCCGAGAACGGCTATCGCGACATGCTAGCGATTCCTGATCTATCGACCTTTCGCCGCATCCCCTGGGAAGACGACGTGCCCTTTTTCCTGGTCAACTTCTTCGATCCCGAAACCAAAGAGCCCATTGCCGCCTGCTCGAGGGGCTTGTTGAGGCTGCAGCTGGAAAAGGTGCAGGCCAGGGGGTACGGAGCCATGGCTGGCGGTAAGTCACGGGGCACATATAGTACTCCTCCTGCGCCCTTTGCGCCTCCTGATCTGATTTCACGAGCGAGCGAGCAGCCGAGTACGAGTTCTACACGTTCCGCAACCCCGAATCCGACTCGGCCTCGCCGGCCAGCTTCCTCCAGCGAAACCCACCCCATCAGCTGCCCTCACTCACAGAGGGTATGTTTGGGTACAGCCTCAACCGACCGGTGCATAATAAAGACTGGTACTACGACGTTTACAACACGTGCGCCCGGTTCTCGTGCGGCATTGAAGGCTGGCACACCGAGTCGGGCCCCGGCGTGTACGAGGCCGCCCTGGAGTTTGGCGAGGCGTCGCAAATGGCGGACCGCGCCAGCCTGTTCAAGCTCGTCGTCAAGAGCGTCGGCATCGGCCACGGCATCACGCCCTGCTTCATGGCCAAGCCGAAACAGGGCCTCCCCGGTAACAGCGGGCACATGCACGTTTCCATCGTGGGCAAGGATGGCAAGAACCTCTTGGCCAGGGACTCGATAGACGCTGACGCCCAGTGGAGCGACATCGCCGCCCTGTCTGACCTCGGCCGGCACTTTCTGGCAGGTCTGCTGGAGGGCCTGCCGGACATCATGCCCATGCTCGCGCCGACAGTCAACTCGTACAAGCGTCTCGTGGAGAATTTCTGGGCGCCCGTGACGGTGTCTTGGGGCCTGGAACACCGCGCCGCCTCCATCCGGCTCATCTCTCCGCCGACGTCGAAGCCGGCGGCGACGAGGTTCGAGGTGCGAACGCCCGGCGCCGACTCGAATCCGTACCTGGTACTGGCGGCCATCTTGGGCTGTGGATGGCGTGGAGTCGAAAAGAAGCTGGAGATACCGTGTCCTCCGCTCGCCGGGGGGCAGGACACGGGCGGCTCGAATGACTCGGGACAGCGGCTGGCAAAGAGTTTGAAGGAAGCTACTGCCCGCTTCGTGGCCAAGGGGAGCATCGCGCGAGAGATTTTTGGCGACGACTTTGTCGACCATTTTGGCGGCACACGTGAGAACGAGGTGCGACTATTTGACGAGGCTGTGACGGACTGGTATGTTACCCTCCCCTTCCTCGGCTCTGTTCGAAACTCACTACCTTTCCTACCTAATTACAAAGTAAATCACAAGATTCGTGTCGTGTAACGTGTAACGTGCTGACTGTGGTTGTGTACAGGGAAATGAAGCGTTACATAGAGATGGTGTAGAGAGGTTCCCGTCGTAGACGCCTCTCAGGATGGATGTGTGGATCGGGCGTGATGATATACATGTGTACGCGTTTATGGTTTTACTAGGTCACAGCGTCGCTGTTGCCGTTTCGTTTTATATAGCATATTTTCTACGAATCATGAGAACGCCAGATATGTTTGCTAATATTTGTTCAAGAATCATTCGTCTGATTTCGTTTGCTCTCTGTGGCCAATTACTTATTCGTCCGACTTCGTGTGCTTTCTGTGGCCAGCTTCAGACGATTTTGCTGTTCGAATGTCCCGACACATTGGATACCTTGGCGCCGGAACGGTGGTGTATTCGTACTGATCAATGATTGATGGTGGCCTGAGAACCTTCGTCCTTGTATATGAAACTGGGCACATGCCTTTGATACCGTGGCATCGTGGCAAAGACATTAGTTTTTACCGGGGTCCAGGGTAGGCACAGTATCCTGACAGATCTTCTTGACCGCCCGAAGATATCAGTCACTTTTATGTGACTGAGCTTATTCACAGGAACACCGTAATCGCGCCGTCGGCGTCTCGGACAGCGTCCTCCAAGCCATACCGAGGAGTCGCGAGACTGTATTACCGTCAGTTAGCAACGGAACCTGTTCATGCTTCTAGGGCGCATACCTCCAGGTCAGATTGCCGGTGCAATTCTGTCGGGACGTTTCCAAGAAGGCTTCCAACGCTTCCTTCCTCCTTTTATTTTCCCCTGTTGTTTCAGAATCAGTCGCCGGAGCACGAAGTCGCCAAAGCTTGGATAGATGGCCAAGCAGGCCTTTCTGGGGTACAAGGTCGCCACTTTCTCTCTGCAGAAGCATGTCTGCGGCGTGGTCGAAGCGAGAAACACAGCCTTCGATGCTGGCGACAGAACGGTCGATTGCGTCTTGCACAGACACTCCGGTGGCGACAGTGAATGGAACCAGGCTGACAATGTCGTTTTTGTCGAGTTCCTTCTTCAAAGAGAGTACATCGTTGATGCTGTGTCTCTTGTCAGCGCTGTTGGGGGTTTGTCATGAGACTTCTGCTTACGTGGATATAATGACGTTTGTCTCACGCCATATGACTCCCATCTGCGAGCTTGCGGCCATGTCTGGAGGAAACGTCGCCTGAATTGCGTATCTGCGACAATGAGCTCATGGCGAGCGAGCGAGAGAAGGGGAGTAGACGGACTCGGCCATGGCGGAAAGCATGCCGACGGCGCTCGTTCCGAGCCGGACCTTCCAGTAAAGGTCGAGGTTCATCAAGTTTCCATCGAGCCGCAGTCGCTGCTCGGCCTCGGACGCATCCAGAAAAGTAATAGTCTCGGCCAGAAACTTACGCGCTTGGGCTGGTGGCGGCTGGGTCAGCTCGCGGGCTCATCGACGAAAACGAAAAACTGCAGCCGTCGTACCTGGAGTATAGACGGCAGCCAAAGCCCGTCCAACTGGCTCAAAGTTTGAGATGAAAGGATGGAGCTCATGTGCGAATAGACCGTGGTCATTCAATCCGAGACATTGCTCTACGAATTTGGATGTCTGGGCACGGAACACTTCTGAATCGCTGAATTTGTCTGACAGACTCCCGCTGCATTCATCAATCTCATCGTCCCAAAGGAAGATCCAAACAGCTAGAAAAGCCAGGACGCGACATCTATCAAAGTCGGCATTGGGCCACCAACAGCAGGTGAAAAGGGCAAAGTCTGCATTCTTGAGCTGCTGCAGCCTCTGGGGGTTCTGCACGAGGCTATCTGAAAGTGTCAAATGTAATTGGATCCATGTGCTGGGCTGGGCTGGGCTTTTGCTACTTGTCAGGCATACCTCTCCAGTCTGAGATTGACGACAGGGACGAGAGCATCGTAGTGAGGGTTCCTTAGGCAGGGCCAGTTTTTGAAGATTGGACTGAAGCTCGGTACGGAGACGCTGCGTCCACGTATCAGACCTGGCAGTGATTCTATGTGCTGCATTTCGAAGAGCAGTAGCGCATCAGCCAAGAAAAGGAATCACGGGGAAAGGTCACACCGTCAAAAGTTGCAAACAGGATCATCCCGGCGCGCGAGTCGTTCGTCTATAAATATCTGCAACGATACATACATAGGTACCTACGTATGTACATGTATAGGTTGTTTAGCCACATGCAAGGAAATGATGTCAACTATCGAGATTGCAATCATCAACTGCGCTGCATGTGGTGGGTCCGTAAGTGGCGAAATGAACATGCAGGCAGTACTGTAATCGTCTGATGACCTTCAAATGCTGCAGTCGCACCCAGACGTACCTACCTAAGGCATGCTATGATGATGGGTGATGGGTTATAGAGTAACTGCCGGTGTATGCTGTTGCGGGCACAGGCCAACTGGCCCTTTGTTGTGGATCGGCCTCACATTTTAGGCACCCATAGGGCATCGTTTGTTGTGCCCTACCCTTTTGGGCACATCCCGCACACTGCCCTAGATAGTTGAACAATCAACATCTTCATGCCTCCATATGTATATGCCATGACCCTCGCAGTGCCTGCCTGCGTGGCGCTACCAGGTTTCCCTGTGGCTGCTAAGCACAGCCGTTCACCAGCCAGGCCAGGCCAGGCCAGCCCCCACCTGGCTGCCCCCCAAAAAAGATTCCACAAAGTCCGTTATCCTCGGCATCTCAATGGCCATCAAAGACCCAGTGACATCAAGATTCGCTCGCAGCATCATCATCATCATCATCATGATGCGTCACCAACATTCGGATCCCCTTGCTCTAGAAAACGGAGCTGGGAAACCCGAGGAAACAGTCTCGCGCCACCACAAAGTCTCGTGCTTACGTCGTCTTGAACAGACAGAAACTCGAAGCGCCCGACGATTCGGGCGATGCTTGCGTACATCATGGTCCAGGCAGCCCTAATCCATGTCCGAAAATGAAATCACGACTTCCTATTCTTGTTTTTTTTCTCTTCGGACACAAGTGCTCACGCGTGGCCTTGGCAAGACCCCGTTCCTCGCCCAAAAGGCACGAAATACGTCTATTAATGGTCGTGTAGTTGGCCGTCGCAACCGAGCCACCTCTCCAGCTTGAAAGCTTTTGGATCCTCAAAGATGTCTCCGTCGAGAAGCACTTCGCTGACCGTCATGCTCACTGGCGTCTGCGAAACTGTTGGTTTTGTCATCTTCTCTCTTAGTTCGTGACGGTCTTGCTCTCTCGACGTACCGTCCTGGGATTCCAATCTCGCCGCCTTGCGCTGTGCGTGTTTCTCATACTCGGTATGCATGCCGTTCTGCACCCCTGCCAGCGAGGTGAGGTCCGGAGCCACAGCCTTGACGAGGAACAATGGCAGGTTGCGAGCCAGCGTGACGATCCAGGGGCACTGCTTGTCAACCGGGTCGCTCTGGGCACACTCTGCGACGTCTTGTATCACGATCTCGCCATGGCCGGATCCGTCTGGCAGCCTGCAGGCTCACCGAGGACCCAGCTGGTCACGACATCGGTGGTGAAGGCTAGCATCTCGACGGCAGGATCAAGGACGTCGCCTCGTCTGCAGCGTTGCGCAATAACCTGGCAGAGGATTTCGACCCTTTCATAGATTTGAGGCTGACCATCTGCGACTCTCTTGGTTGCAAAGAGAGCACTGTTGGCGGCACGGCGTTTCCGGTGGACATGATGATTGATGGTGCCAAAACCTGTTCTCTTAATGAGCAACGCGCCACGCTGCGCTGGAAAGAGGAGATGCAAGTCACCCACTTCCCTCAGAGCTGCCGACCGCCGAGGCGGCGGGCGCCCACTTGTCCCGACGCGCAGGAAAAGGTGCGTAGATGGTGCTGAAGAAGCTCGAGTCTTATGCCTTGGGTCTAGACAGGCCCATCTATTTCGTGCCACCTCCTGGACGCTGTGACATTCAACCGGACCTGTCACCATACTGCGCACCGCCAGAATTCTTTGAAGCAACGTCAGTTGGCGGACAGACAAGAATGCAAAGTCCCAGTCCAGCTTGAAGGAATCAGAGGCTCCTCATGATATGTATGGGACCGGTGTTCAAACGGAGATGACGGTGTTCCCCCCCTCCCCCGTGGGACCGCGCAACAGACTCATCGAAGCAGTTTTCAGGCAGCCCGTCAAAGAGCTCGAGACTGCATTCATTGGTTTAGATCATATTCACGTGCTTCATATAGTAATTCGGAATAGTCTCGCACAATCTCTGGCGCTTTTGAAAGTCTGCGTTTTCTCTTTTTACGACCGGACTCTCCCTACAGTGCTAGATCGAAATCCGTCGGCATAGCAGCTTGGTCCAAGGCGGAAGCAGGGCGTTGCTCACCACACGCCTCGAGCTTCTCATTCGCCGACCCATTTGGGACCGTTGAACCTTGTTTCGGTTCACTTGGAGACGAGGATGCAGCACCGAGGCTATTCTTCATACTCCTGCCCTGTACTGATGTCTAGCTTAACAAATGTTTCCAACACCGCGACTAGGTCGTTTCTGTATTGGTCTCATGCAGTTTAAGAACGTCTGTTCGACCGTTATGAATAAATTGACCGTGTGCAATTGGTCCATGACACGCAAGCAGTCGTTGTAGGAAGGGGAGACGGACTGTACAGCCTTCCCACCCGAAGCTTCGCAAGGTTCCGCTGCTGGCCATCGACCGCTGACGCTTGAAAACCGAAGTCGCTGTCACGGTCACTTGTGACATTACTCTGCGTCAATAAGAGCGGAATCGGGGCTAGGAGAGAAGTCGTTATGCAGGAAAAATTGTTTAGATCTATACAATCAGATCAGGCGGTAGAAACAAGTGTGATGCAGTGGTATGGCAAATGTTTTTTGGGCGCTAGACCACACTGCTCAGACTCTGCCATAGGTTTGTATTGTTTCTCGGAAAGAATTCATCCTAAAGACGCAGCCGATATTTTGACATTGGGAGGGCTATACAGACATGTTGATTAGTTACCATCGAGGTAAAGTCCTCGGTGGGACAACACTTCTCAAGTCTGGAATTGATCACCTTGAACGACCGAAGCAATATCAACGGCTGCAATCTATTTGATCGCCGATGTGAGGCAAAGGAAGAATCTGCGCCTTGTCATCGGGGAAAGTGTGTAACGGGAGCTTTTGGAGCGGATCAAGGGTTCTACCATGACTTGAGGCTTTACGGCTGAAGATGGGCAATGGCATGATGTGTATGCCTAGGAGCTAACTCTATCATGAGATATATTTAACTCGCACAGGCTTCTCTAATATTCAAGGAGTCTCCGATATCGTAGGATTGGAGGGGTAAGAAGTTTGTAGAATCTGTAAATACAGCCTATTATAGATCTGTATGGAATGGACAGAAAGCTGCATGATCATGCAATAGTGGGAGTATATCTCGAGTGAACGATGCCGACGATAGGTATGTTCAGAGACAAGGCCTTGATGTATGCAGCATTTCAGGAGTACATGGAAAAACCTTTCGTACCATTTACGAGCGTCGCCTTCAACCAGGCCTACTGTCCCTGCATGAACTTGTCATCGATAGGTAGGAACGAACTGACACAGCTCCCGGATGAGCACGCCAAGAGCACTTGGCCAGGGATTCAGAATTAGTACGACATTATCCGCAGCATCAGTCGATCATCAGTCCAGTACCTCGGCGCTTCCATGCAGCTTGGTCCTGATTAGGTCTCATGATCGGTGATCAACAAGCACGCCCGGCAGACTACTTCACTCTGCACGTTCGCATCCTCATCTCACCCCTTCTCATGTGGAAGCATCCATGCCCAGGGCAGGGATGTGTAAGAGCCGCCTCTTATAGATCCCATGTACTTCTCAAACCCTGATGAAAGCGAGATACTTGCGCCCAACGCTACATCACACATGAATCTCTGTGTGATCTGGTCAATGTGCCTTAGATAGCATGAAACCCCCGGGCACACCAGTCTGAAGGAATCCCTCTGGATCATATATCTTGCTTGCCACTGTGAGCTTCTCACAGCTGGCTGTGCCATACCTTGCCAGAACGTCATCCTTGTGGTACGCATACTTTGTAAATATGTAGCGGTGCAACAGCCCCTTGTCAGACGCAAGCTGTCTCAGCTCTGCCATCAACGCCTCGATGGCACCAAAGATGCGGTCATCATCCTGCGCCAGCTTCCACGAAGGATTGATCAAGACGACGAAAAGCGGACCGTCCGACGGCGACACATCCATGGTGTTGGGACCCGCAGCTTCCGACTTTGCCAGCGTCATCTTGGTCAGCGGGTGAAAGCCAAAGGAGAAGGTGAGGCCTTGGGCGTCATTTATCTTGGGCAACGTCTCCTGCCACCTGTCATGGAAGGCGTTGATGAGAGGCAAATCGGGCTTGACGGTGATGGTAGCCCAGTACTGTCTGATGGTTTGTGTCCGTAATCACGAAAGTCAGCATACAAAAAGCCACCGAACGCCCAAATGCTGTTGTTGTCTTGACAGGCTTGTCACAGCACGTAAACGGGAAACATACCTCCCACCCATGCTGGAAAACTTGGACAGCCCCCGGCGAAACCAAGATGCTTCGACACTCGCATCGTGTTTATCTGCTCAATCTGGGGCTGGATCGAGGTGAAGCGATGCAGCGGTGGTGGGTCGATCTGACCGGCAGTGTAATACATGACGCAGCTGACGACCTGTTGACCAAAGCCGTACCCGGCGCTGCACATGAAGTGGATGTCCTCGTCGGATTCGTTTCGGAGAAGATCACAGGCCGCCTGGAGCAGTTGCGAAAAGGTGCCGGGCTGATAAAACGTGATGCCACCCCAAATGTCGTCCGATGCAAAAGTCTTCATAGTGATGAATGTCACGATGCCAAAGTTGTTCGGGCCGCGTTTGAGAGCCGCCCAGAGGTCGGGGTTGCTGGTATGGCTCGTCGAGACGTGCTCTCCTGACGCCAGCACAATCTTGAACTCGGTCACGGCGTCACATCCGAAACCCGTTCGTGAAGAATACAGCGACAGTGCACCTTCAGACAGGCCCGTGTCAGTAAGAGATCCTTGACTCACTTGTTGAAAATAGAAAATAAGCGCGGTGCGGAGGGCTTGGATTCGACAAACTGACCTCCCAGGATTGATCCTGCAACGCCGACGGCGCTCGCTCGCGCACCGGCTGTTGTCAGACCGTGCTTCTTCCACTCTGCATACACCGAGCCCCAAGTCTCGCCGGCGGCCATCTCCACTGTCGACCCATCCACGCTCAGGTTGATGCCCTTGAGACGCCTCATGTCGACCGTGAGGCCTCCTTGGACATTGGCGCTGCCAGCGAACGGAGTGTGGCCCGTGCCGCGGACCGCCAGCTTCAAGGACCCGTCCAGTACGTGCGGACGGAGAGACTTGTTGAGATCCTGGACCTGCTGGACGGTCTCGGGCCTCACAATCAACAGCGGCTCGACTTCATTCTCAAATGCGCTAAAGTATGACGCGTTGTCCGTGTCGAACTCGGCTATGCCAGCTCGCAGGACTGCCTGCTGTTCGTCCTGGCCGAAGACGGCGGTCATGGCGCTCAAAATTTTGGCTTACACCGTGGATGACATTTTTCTTTCCGGCGGAGAGATAATTTGGACTTTTTTGTCTATTGGGTGAATAGTGAAAGACGTAACAATGTTGGCTGTGTTGGGTGAGGATCATTGAGAAAACTACATCTCCTTGTTTTCTCTGGCCAGCACATCCAACCCAGTGTTGATCTGCACGCCGCTATCCTGCGTCGAGAGCATCAGCCGGTGGTATGAACGGAGGGATTTGGGATTGAACTGTACGTATCATCATCCATTGCGGAAGGTATGAGGTGCCAAACTTGACGGCGCCCGCGCTGGCTCCGTACCAAAATATCCCAGACTTCTGTTCGAAGATTTCCGTGACAACACGCTTTGCATTATCTCCTGGCTCCGTCCTGGGCGCGCCCTCTTGTCCCCGTGCCCGATCGCGAATGGTGGACTTGATTGGCAAGTAGAGCGACCCGTCTGGAAGCCTCCAATCGTCGAAATGAGTCTGGCTGTTGGTCTTAGGGCCCCGGTCACGACGGAAAGGACCGAGATGTTGAAAGGCGCCAACTCGAGGCGAAGCGTCTCTGCCATGATTTCTGCCGATCTCTTGGAGGCAGCAAATGCTCCTAGGCCCAGTCAAGAAGAATGCCCAATAGTAAGTCGGCCCTTTTCGAATTCACAATGTATGTGACAAACCTTGGTAAGGGACATTGAGATATCCAGACAGGGACGTGATGAAGACGATTTTGCCTCGCGATTTCTTGAGAAGAGGCAAGAAGGACTAAGTCACAGCTAGTGGGCCCCAGACGTTGGTCTCAAAGAGCTCTCTGCCCTCGTCGATGTCTTGATCAAGAAGAGGCATAAAAAAAAAAAAGGCGCAATTTGTTCACGAGCCACGTCAAGGTGCCGCTCGTCTTTGTGGCCACAGCCTCGGCGGCCGCCTGGATTTCGTTGGCTTTAGTGACGTCAAGTTTGATGAGTGTAACGCCTGGCAGATGTGCAATCTTGGACATGGTGTCGAGGCTGCGAGACGCAGCAAAGACACGATGGCCTCGGGCCTGGAATTCGGCGCCTGATGAGCACGGAGTTTTGTTGCTCCTGTTGGGAAGCCATGATGACTGATCGAATGAATCAGTGATCTCGTCAAAATGATCTTCTATGAGCAAAGTGGTCGATGTCTGGTTGAGAAGTAAGTGCCGCAATGTCCTCGAGTGTTGAGGAGCGAAACAGAAGACCAAAAAATGGCCCGTTCCCGCGAAAGCCTTGACCAGCCTTGACGAGAGGGCAAATATGAGCCGGCCTTGCTATATTTGTTCTTTTTGATCACCCGTATTGAATCTTTATCACGTACGATTGAAGCCACTTCAACGTTTGCGTCTGTTGGGAGAAATATCGCGAGACAAGCGATGTATTTCCTGGAGAAGCAGCGTCAGTCGCGCCCAAGCCGACTAGAAGTGCAGGCTTCGAAAAGCTGCCGTCGACTTGTTCATCAATCAAACAAGACTCAATGCGACCTTCTCAGCCCCCTTCCACATATCTCGCTCCAAAGGCCCTGGGCTGGGTTCCCGCCGGCCTCTACGGCTAAAATGACGGTTGTTTGGGTGCTCGGCTGCCTTTAACGCAATGCGCCCTAGGCCGACGCGCTGGTATTCGTGTTCGCGCCGGCCCGTCGCGCGGACGATGAGATAGTAGCTGAAAGCTCTCGTGCCCTGCTTTCTTCGGTAGAACACCGCGAGTCGGAGCACCTGGCACCTTTGAAGGAAGTCGGCTTCTTGTTCTGCAGGCTGCAGATCGAGCTCCCACTCTGTGTCCAATCTTAGCTCTAGCAGCATCGTCGCTGCGGGCCTCAGGACGCCAGAGACTCTGATTTGGCCCCGTAGGACATTGCCGAAATTGCCTGGCGACTCTTCTTCGATGGTCATCTCCGTGATATCAAGGTCGAGCTCGGCACGGGACCGAATCATTCCACGATGATCAACGCACATCGTGAAGAACTCGTCGTATCGTATAGGCCCGGTGATTGAGGCCCAGCTCCAGGTAGGAGCGCCTCCTGGGATGCGCTCGGCATAGTCCGACTGGCTTTTACGCCATGTCAACCCGCGTCGAATATCCTCCTCCCATAATCCGGCCCTATAATGCATGTTTGACAGCGAAGCAACATAGGCGGCCAGCCCTGCGACGGCAGGGAGTCTGTCCATTTGTCGCGTGAGGTCTGTCGACGTGTAGAGCTCTATCCAGTCGTACCAGGAGAAGGAGAAGTCTTCAATGGCAAAGTCTGTCACGTGTTCCTCCGTCGGGAAGGACCGCTTCTTGGTGCGTGGGTTAAATGCATGGTCGGTATCCCCTGTTTCGACCGGCTCGGACTCGTCAATCACGTCGATCATAGTGCGACATTCCCACCACAAGCCGTGCCGACGGCTGACATAGAGACTACGAGGGGAGCAGAGGTGCTCCTGGAAAACCCATCCCCTGGACTGGAGCCCACAGCCGCTCACGTCAATTATGGCGTCTGAGAAGGGGCCTCCCATGAGAACCACCGTTTTCGTTGAACCAGCTGACCGTTGGGCCCTTGCAGTGGCAATTTCCACGACATGCGGCGCCGCCATTTCCACCATTCCCGAACGACAACCCGCCGAGTCCGCCGCGCACAAGTTGAGGCTACTCTGTCGGTATATATCCGCCATCTTGGCCGACTGTTCCGCCCAGTCTTGTTTATCGTCCTGAATGATGCAGAGGGCGTCAATCCAGATGAACTCGAAGCCTAGCTTGCGAGATATGTGCACTGCATCTCGAAGAGTCGCAGGCAGCTCTTTGATGGAGTGTCCTCGAACAAACGTGTCCATCGTGTCGCGGGTCAGTTTCAAGGGAAGATCGTTCCCCCATCGGTAACTCAACGCGACGTAGCGGTGATCGTTTTTCGCCGCATCTTCTTCCCCGGAGATGTGAAGAAAAACGCTGTTGTCTACAATCTTGAGGACCCGTTTGGGTAGGGCGGCGGAGTGCGGCGCGGGACAGTGGTCATGTCTTTCACAGTCTTCCATCCAGGCCTTGATTTTCTCGATTGCCTTGCCATGCCATGGGAAATCTCTCGAAACAAGGTACGGTTGACGGCTTACAGATAGCTCCTCCATGGGAGACGTATAGACAACCCCATAATCTAGCCAGGAGAAACGCTTTGGTAAGTCGCTTCGATAGAGGGAAAATTCGCCGTAGATGTCACTAGGTTCGCCGTCGATGTCACTAGGCATCGATTTCGCCTCTATATCCCTGGTAAGCAAGACACAGAAACTGTTGCGTTTGAGCGACGAAAAGAGCCGGTAATAGGTGAATTCGTGTTCAACATGAGCACGATCGCATTTAATCTGGTTCATGATAATGGCACATATGCGGCAATTGGTCGAATTACTTGCTAACGTGGACAAGACACTATCAAGGTGGCGTTCGATGTTTCTGTAATAAGTGTCTTGAGAGGGACCTGCTGCGTGCTTGAGAAGCTTTATTATCAGCCTTTTACAATCTTTGCAAGCATGTCGTTGGAACTCAGGGGTGAGGCCAAGGGCGCGATCGGGTTCGTAGGGTTTCAACTCTGGCAGATAATTCGGACTGTTCTGTAAAATCTGGACAAAAGGCAGAAGGTTCTCCTCGGCCATTTTGTTTGTTTGTGTTGGAGCAAACAAAAAGTGGAGTAGTTGCTTCTATAATAGAAAAAGGAAGGAGAGAGAGAAATGCGGGGAGAAGATTGCGATAAATGCAATATTAGTTCTTCTCGTGCCACGCCCCACCATGAAGGCCTAACAGGCCACCGACTATAATAGGCCATTGACTTGGGCAGCTATGCATTTACGGTGGGCCGCCGGAAATTCCGAGTTTTCGCACATCATTACACACACAAGGCCCGAGCCTCAAGCTCGGATGTCTACAGGAGTCTGCAGACCCATTCTCCTCAAACCCCCTCTCCGTGTTTCTCTTCATCACGAGGCTAGGATGTCGCCGTAGTCGTGCTCTTACTGGCGACCGGCTCGTGAAGCTCAATGAAAGGTCCTTCGTTGGTATTGCTGGTCCCCATGAGACTCTTGGTGAAGTGCGGGTACGAGGGCTGTTGGCGTTTTCGGCTCTCTCGACGCCAGCTCTTGATGAAGGAGGAGGAGGTCCATGGACGCTTGGGAGCTCTGGCAGCCGTGATCCGCGCACGTGTTTTCTTGCGAAATATGACAGCAAGCTCGGGAAAGCACACGCACAGGTTGCCAGAGACAAGCTCCGCGGCTGCCCAGAGCAGGATTTCGGGCTGGTTCCATGTCGTATCCGGATCGCCACTCTTCTTGAGGCGTACGACGAAACCAACTGTCGCGAAGATGGGGGCGCTAATAAGTCCATTGGCATCATAGAATCCCCATTCATTTTTTTTTTCGTGTTGGGGGGCGGGGGGCGGGGGCCAAAGGGTGAATGAAGTGTTGAGAAACGAGGACAAATGAACACGGGGAATTGAAGGCATGGCAGGAGGTGAAGTATGGAGAAACGAGGACAAACAAACACGGGGACATGGGGAAAAAAGAAGCAATCGAAGGCATACCACAGGCCGAAAGTAAAGGCCAAAAAGATGAGCAGTCGCTTTTTCCTGTCGACTTGTAAATGCCAGACGGCGTGAGAAGGAAGCAGGAGGATGAGAAGATCGGAAAGCATGTTGAAGGCGCCGCTGAAGTTGAGGATCCAGGTCAGGTTCAGGCACCTGCCAGGCACGGCAGGGTTCCAGATCTTGTCGCGAGGGGAGCACTCCCAGATTTTGACGATGGCGTTGCTCAGGTAATAGCTTGGAACGATAACCATGAGGACGACGCAGGCAATGTCGAAGCCGGACCAGCGGCGCGTGGAGAAGACGCGACGATAGAGTGACAGGACGGCGAGCTTGGTGATGGGAATGATGGCGCCGTACTCAATGGAGGTGACGTTAAACCAGTATGCCGCGGCGTGGGCCTGCTCCTTGGTGATGTCCCAGCCGTGCTGGCCGGCGTGGTGCGACATGGTGGCTCTCATGATGGCGCAATAGGCCACGGTGCCGGCCCAGCTCACCGTGACGAGAACATCCTCGAAGCTACGCTGATGCTTGATGAAAAGTCTGGCATATGTCCTGAGCAGAAAGAAGATGGTGACGAGAGGGAGCCCGATGCCGATGGTGATGTTGGCGAGACGCGTCAGCGTGGCTGGGTGCTCTGGGTTCGGAACATGGCCAGGCGGTGGTGGGAGGCTCGGGGTGAAGATGGGAGAGTGTGGCTGCGTGGGCGACGATGGCGGTGCCATCTTCAGTGGTCATTAATCAATCAGAGGGCGTTGAGCTTTGGCGCCAGTGCTTGGCGCAAGGGGTTATCCGCTCTCTAAGGGCGCGGGGCGTCGACCTGAGGCGGTGGAGCTAGGCGTGCCGCCGTGATATATAGTGGCCTTTGCTGCTGCTGGTCCATTCAAAACATTTGCGTCGACGGACCAGACATACATACATGTACTCTGCAATCAGGCGTCTGCCTGCGGGTGGTCAGCCCCGCGTACCATTCTGGAGGACAAACCGCCTCCAGCAAGGCAGAACCAGGTTCAAGGCAGGGCGGCCAAGGCGACCGGGCGAGGCCATCTTGTACATCAAAGAGTCAGCACAAGTTTAGAATCCTCCACGGTGGCCGATGCTGTGCAACACCAGATGAAAGGCCATTGCAGCCCCAAACTCGCCGCCGGCATCCCCTCATCCCTCTTTTGACCGTGTTTGGCTCACTTTTCCTCGGGCATATATCTTCAATCCGCTGGTTTCAGCCCCCAAACGGAGTAAGTAGATGGGTACTCGGGCACTCTTGGGGGAAGTGAAGTGAACCAATGCCAGCGGCCTCAGCAGCCGTACCTCCGCACCTGACCACCCACCAGACTGCCAGGACTGCCAGGACTGCCCGCCCCGACACTCCTGCACATGCGGGCGGTTTGCCAGTACATTCGACTTTTGCCTTATCTAAAGGCGTTCGGATCGCGTCATGCCCGCGCGTCTGTCGCACTGTCACCATGTCACCCTGATCCTGTTCCTATAAAAGTACAGGCTAAAGCAGGCCCGACCGTCATTGCTGCCGTCAACGCTACGAGTTGCAAACGACTCTCGCCTTGGCAATCTCGCTCTTGTGACAACGCGTAGTCTGTGACAGAAATGGCTGCTCAAGGTACGAAGGACACCGCCCCCCCCCCTTGAGAACAGCTGCACCGATCTACATACACACCACATTGCACACATTGAAGCCATAAGCATCGCCGCACAGCATCCCCGGCTAACCCCAACCGACTGATTGACTGGCCAGCTCCCCATGAAGACATCAACGGCTCCGAGGTGGCGTTTACCGCATCCGACTCGGATGGCGTCGCCGGCCTTTCAGGGGAAGAAGGGGCCAAACTGCTACGCAAGACAGACTTCCGCTTGCTCCCGGCGCTGTTTCTCATATACGTTGTCGCCTTCATGGATCGGTACGTTCTTGTTCGCTCTTGGACATGTCGCGTGCACGACGGCACCCCCTTCCTCCCCAGTCTGGACTACGCGCTGGTTGCCATGGCCGTCTAATCCTCGAAAACCAAGCTCCAACATGGGAAATGCTCTCGCCCTGGGCATGAGCAACGAGCTGGACATGACAGGCCAGCAGCCCAACACGGCGCTTGCCGTCTTCTTTGTGCCGTACATCCTCTTGGAGATCCCGTCCAATATCCTGCTGAAGCGAGCCTCACCGCACATTTGGCTCTCCTTGTGCATCATGGGCTTTGGCGTCGTCATGGTTGGCCAGGGCTTCGTCCGCAGCTACGGCGGCCTCCTGGCCACCCGCTTCCTCCTCGGCTTCTTTGAAGCGGGCATCTTCCCCGGCAGCTTCTACCTCATGAGCTTCTGGTACCAGCGCGAGGAGGCCCAGAAGCGCTTTAATGTCTACTTCACCTCCGTCATCCTGGCCTCGGCGTTTGGGGGCCTGCTGGCCTCGGCCATCGCCAAGATGGATGGGGTGGGTGGCAGGAGCAGCTGGCGATGGGTTTTCATCCTGGAAGGCATCCTCTCCATTGTGGTTGCCGTCATCGCCTTCTTTGCCGTATGCGACTTTCCCGACCAGGCGAGGTGGCTGTCGGCTCGGGAGAAGCAGTCGGTTCTTCAAAAGACACACCGGGTGCACCATTCAAAGCAGGATCAGGACGTCAAGATTACGATGCAGGATATACGTCATTTTTTCAGCGACCCGCAACACCATGTCTGCGCGATAATGTACTTTTGTAAGTTTTTTTATTTCCCCCCCCCCCCCCCCCCCCCCCCCCCTTGAAAGCTAACTGGCACAACAACAACACGACATGAACCTCCCAGGCTCCGTCGTCCCCATCTACGCCTTTGGCTACTTCACACCAACCATTGTCAAGGCAATGGGCTACTCGCCCGTGCAGACGCAGCTCCATTCAGTCCCCCCGTACGCTGCCGCGCTCGGACTGTGCCTCGTCCAGGCCTACCTGGTCGACCGCACCAACTTGAGGCTGCCCTACCTGTTGTTCTGCGGAGCGCTGCTCATAGCTGGCATGGCCATTCTCATGACGACGTACGGGCACCTGGCGGCGCAGTACGCCGGGCTGTGTCTCGTTTCCATGGGCTCGCTTTGCGCGGCACCGCTGCTCATCTGCTGGTACCTGATGAACCTGGATGGACACAAGCAGCGCAGCATGGGGTCTGCGTGGATGATAAGCGTCGGCAACTCGGGCGGCATCGTTGCCACCTTTGCCTTCCCCAACAGTGAGGCGCCGCGGAACAGGCCAGGCTACGCGACCTGCATGGCTGTCTCCGTCTTGGGGGTTGTCATGGCCCTCGCCTACGGCTTGATAGTGCTGCAGGTGAGACGTAGAACGAGCGTCAGCCAGGGTGGTTCTTCTGCTGCCTCCGTCCCCGCACTGTAGAGGCTGTGTTGAACGCTCGGGGCGGAGAGACAAGCATTTGGGAGGGAGGTGCGAGGGGGGGCGGGGGGAGAGAGAGAGAGAGACAGGGACAGAGAGAGAGAGGTGAGAGTTGGGGTTAGAGCAAGAGTAGAGCAAGAGTAGAGAAAGAGTTGAGAGGGAATTTGAGGCTGACGTCGGCGGGAATACGGTTGGTCAGATTCACAAACTCGCTGATGGTGGGATGTTACGCAAGCATGCCCGGTGAGGGCCCATGCAACCAATGGCGAAGGCGAAAATACGGATGCCTTATCTGACATACTGAGATGCCCTGCACGGGATGGGGAGGAGGGCGCCACGTACTATTTAAGAGAGCACCGTCATTTCCATCGGCTCCCCGTCCTCCTTGCGGCTGAGCTGGCAGAGATGCTCTCCCTCCTCGTCGCAAGTCCCTCAATTTCCATTTTTCTCCTCATCACACCACACCACACAATACCACACCACACCACACAATACCACACCACACCATACCACACCACACCACACCACACCAGAACAGGTGTGGCAGTGGCCCCCAATCACCTCGTCCCAAAATTTTCAGGTTGAATCCATCAATTTACATACATACATATGTACATATATATGTATGTCAATTGATCGCCAGACATCATCGCCCCCACCTCCATGCCGGACACCGAGACGACCGCGGGGGTTGCAGCTGCAAAGGGACACCTGCAAGCTGACCCGGCACCACCTGGACCTCCTGTGGAGCTTCCGTCACCAGATGCAGCAGCTGTCCCGCTGTCCTCGGTGAGTGGCTAGCGCTGCCGGCTAGCGCGGCCATTGCCAATGCGGCCGAGCTTCAATATTTTCAGTCCAAATCTGATTTGACCTTCATTGTCAATCTGCATCATGTCTGGTGGTCTCGCCGCACAAACCAGATATTTCTATTTCCCTCTTCAATTGCTGAGCGCCATGATTCACGCGACTGCTGACGTGCATCAAATCATGACCAGACCAGAAAGCTGCTCATCTCAGCCACCGTGCTGTTTCTCAACTTCAACGTCACGCTGGCCTCGTCCCTGCCCAGCGGTGCAGAGCCCACACTCAGTGCCCACTTTGGCGTGACGTCGCAGCTGCAGAGACCGTTGCCCGTCTCCATCTTCCTCGTGGGCTACATCCTGGGCCCCATCATCGTCGCCCCGCTGTCCGAGTCCTGGGGGAGGCGTCCCGTCTTCCTGGCGTCGTTGGCCATCCACACGGCCTTTACCATGGCCTGCGCGTTTGCCCCCGGCTGGTCTGCATTCCTTTTTTTCCGCTTCATGCTCGGTTGCGGCGCTGCTGCCCCCCAGACCGTCTCTGGCGGCCTGTTTAGCGACATGTACCCCGATCTGGGGCCTCGCGGCATGGCCGTCACGGCCCTGGGCCTGACGAGCAATGTCGGGCCAATCTTTGGGCCGCTGATCTCGGGCTTCACCTCGGCCACCGCCTCCTCGTGGCGCTGGCAGTTCTGGTGCGCCCTGATCCTGGCCGCGCTCAATTGGCCGATGCTTCTCTGGATGCCCGAGACGCTGGCTCCCGTCACCAAGGGCAGAGACGGTGCGGCTCGCGGCGACGCGGCTACGTTGCAGCAGAGGCTTCGGGCTCATGCGAGGCTCCTCGCCCGGCCCGTCAGCATCCTGGCAGAGCCGCTCATCTTCTTCACAAACCTCTTCATCCTCTACCAGTACATCATCTACTTTCTCTACTTTTGCGTCTACCCAATCATATTCCGACGCGCCTACTCCCTGACGGATGGACAGGCAGCCTTGATGTTCATTCCCGTCGGCGTTGGCGCCGTGCTTGCCATCTTCATCTTCTCCGGCTGGGACGGGTTTTACAGATCAAGCCGCGGCAAGGGGCGGCCCTGGGCCTCGTCGGAGGAGTACCGCCGCCTCCCGCTCGCGTGCCTCGGCGGGCCGCTCTTCGCGCTGTCCGAGTTCTGGCTGGGCTGGACGGCACGTGGCGGGATTCACTGGATCGTCCCCGCCCTCTCCGGCGTCTTCCTCGGCACCGGAATCGACCTAACCTTTCTCGCCCTCAACAATTACCTGACCGACGCCTACGGCGTCTTCAGCGCATCGGCCCTGGCGTCGAACGTCTTCACGCGCAACATCCTGGCCGCCATCCTGATTCCCCTGACCACGCATCCGCTGTACGACAGGCTCGGAACAAGCTGGGCCTGCACGCTGCTGGGCTCCCTGTGCCTCGTCCTCGTGCCCATCCCCTTCCTCTTCATCAGATGGGGGCCGGCCATGAGGCGGCGCAGCCCCTTCTGCCAGGAGCTCGCTCGCCCCGCACAGGTGGCGTCCGGAACAAGCGAGATGACGTAGCGGGTAACAAGTGCATCTGCCCGACACGTGTGGCATTGTTCAAAGTTTCCATGGTAAGTAAAGAGCAGCGAGGGTTACCGGCCCTGCGAATGCAGGCAGTGCAGTGCAGTCTAGACCGGCTCGGCTTGCTGGGCTTGGCTAGGAGGCGCAGACGCAGGCGGAGGCGCAGGAAGGGTCTCGGATCCCAGCCCAAGAGGAAAGAACAGACGTCACCTACAAAAGCACGGTTTTATTTTTGTTTTTTTCAAGAAAAAACCAAAGGAAGAAAGAAGTGTCCAGACGCCATCCAATGCCCCTTTGAAGTATCAACCTGGAGATGGGAAAACAAAGAGTCGTCATCACTCATTATGAGACCGTTCTGGGAAATAGATTCCTTGCAATGTCCTTGCAGATTTAGGGATTCAGATTGGTAGGCCTCGCAGACGCCAACAGTTTGGGCGTTGCAAGGCCGCGTAAAATTTCATCTTGATCTGAAGGTCGAGAGAATAAATACAGTTGCGATAATTCGCGATGGGTGAGACGATTCGCAACCGGATGATCCCGAACCACATGTCGAACCACATGTCCCGGGGCTTTAGGCCTGGGACTCTAGGACTCTGGGACGGTGGTCTAGGGATTCCACGGTAGGCTCTCCTGGCCCTCGGGCTGCGTCCAGTTGAACCCACGGGGCATCTCAACAACACGTCTGCGGAGCCAGCGCTGCACCGCATCCCAGTCGACGCACTTGTGCATTGCATTCGTGTTGGGTGTCGGGTTCTGATGATCAAGGACCCAGTCAAAAGTCAGCAGCGTCGTATCGAAGTTGCACATGATGCTCTGGCGAATAATGTCAATGCAGTGCTCGTAGTGGCGCTCGAAGAGGTCAGGCTGGTCGTGGGCCTTGCGGAGGATGTCGGGGAAGTAGTCCCGGTGGTGGTCCTGCCACACAAAGTGCAGGCAATGCAGCTGGTGCGTCCCCATGGCCGTCGCCATGTAGCCGCCGCCGGCGTCGGGGGGAAACTTGACTGCCGTGCGCAGCGAGTGGCCTGCCTCGAGATAGTCGTCGGCCGTGACGGATATGGTGCCATACTTCATGGCGTCATACCATGCCTTCTCGACGTCGGGCGTCGGCGGTCCCTTGAATTGTGTCTTGTGCCAAAGTGAGCCGTTGAAGCGTGTCGTCACGTACGGCGTCTCTGCAAGACCATCGTCCATCGGGGCTACACGGCAGTATATCTGCATCAGCAACAGAAGACTGGTAGCGTGCTTCGCGACGCCTACTGATGATGGGCTAGCAACGAAAGGGGGGGGGGGGGGCAAATTCCTATAGTTGGACGGCCCACCGGAAAAG
>JMQE01001165.1:0-33837 GCA_000731825.1 Hypocrella siamensis
CTCTCTCGCTGTCTGCCCTTCAGCAGCCGCAAACACTCTTCTTCCTCCCCCTCACAGGACTCTCCGCTGTCGCCTTGGGCTCAGGTCTCCAGTTCCACCACCGCCAACGCCAACGCCAACGCCAACACCAACGCCAACACCGCCAACATCAACACCACGACCACGACCACGACCTCGTCCCCATCCTCCCCATCCTCCTCCTCCCCCTCCGCACTGCATCCGCACATGAACGTTCCCAGTACCCAGGACCTCCAGAGATACGTCAAGGCTTACTTGACGTGCCTGCATCCGCATATCCCGTTCCTTCACCTTCCGACGCTCTCGTTCAGTGTGTCGTCCGACTTCCTAGTCTTCTCCAGCGACGCCAGTGGCAACGGGTGTCTGCTCCTTTCCATGGCAGCTTTCGGTGCCGCGTATGAGTCGGAGCATGCCCGGTCCAGAGAGTTGTTCGAAATGGCCAGGAAAATTATCTTGTTCTATCTCGATGATAGGCGGAATCAGGATGCGCGCAGGGCCGACATGCGACTCAACACGACCGCGACCGTGACGGACACGGACGCGCATCGGAGCCAGTCACCGCCGAGGACGCCCCTGTGGCTGGTCCAGACAATGCTTCTCAATGTCATGTACGGCCACACCTGCTCGGACAAGATGACGAGTGACAATGCGTCGGCAAACCTGTACGTCCTGGTGGGCCTCTGCCAGTCGGCAGGTCTGATGAAGCAAGACAAGGCAGGTGGCGCGAGTGCGCATGATGAACAAGAGAAATGGATTGAGTGGAAGTCGATGGAGGAGCAGAAACGGACCGTCTATGCCGTCTTCATCCTGTCCAGCCTGGCTGTTGCCAGTTTCAACCACTGCCCGGCGCTGACAAACTCGGAGATTTCGTTGGACCTGCCGTGCGACGAAGAGTTCTTCGAGGCGGAATCGAGCGCCGATTTCGCGGCCAAGGGAGGTGCCGAGGCTGCCAGTCGCAATAAGCTGACATTCTGCGATTCGTTGGGGGAGCTTCTTTGTGCCAACGAGCGGCATCGGAAACAAGGCATTCACGGCCGGCAACATAAGCTCGAGCCGCCATCCGGCATCAAGCCGAGCACTTTCGGCTGTCTTGTTCTGATTTACGCGTTGCAGAACTACATTTGGGAGACGCGGCAACGGCATCAGAACAGGGCATGGACGGACATGGAGACGGAGAAGATGTATGGCCACATCGGACCTGCACTGGAAGCCTGGCGAAGGGCGTGGTCGAGCGACCCGCAACACAGCGTTGAACGGCCGAATCCATACGGACGGGGTCCCATGTCTGCGGATGCCATACTCCTTCTCCATGTCGCTCATGTGAAGCTTTCTGTTGACTTTGGTCCGGCAAAGAAGAAGCTGTGGCAGCGGGACTGGGAGGGCATGCTGGACGAGCTCTCTCGGCACGACGAGGCTCGGCAGGAGGCCCGTTCACCGCCGCCCCCTTGCGCGTCCGACTTTGGCAGCGACTCATCGTCCAGCGCCGTTCTCAACGCCGGCTTCATGGAGTCACCAACCGCGCAGTCATACGCCAGCGCCGCCATGGCGGACGACTTCGGGGGCCCGCGAAGCATCTCGAGTCGAGAGAGTTGCCTGCGAACCGCGTCGTGCTACGCCGTTGAGCTGGTCGCCTTGTTCGACGCAGTCAGCTTCTCGGGTGCAGACGGACCCAGCCACATGCTGCCCATGCAGACGGCTCTCTGCACGGCCGAGTGTGGCCAGACGATTGCTGCATGGCTCACGGCTCTGCAGGAGCGCGTGGGCTTACACGTGGGCATCGTTGGCCAAGACGCCGTGGATTTTGGCCAGGTGCCTGCCATAATGGTCCTGGACGCGGAGGACATGAAGCTGCTGCGCAAGGTCGAGGACGTGCTGGCCCTGGCCGAAGTCAGGATGGGGATGCGGCTTGGCGTCGCCAGCAGCGGTCCCGGAGATGTCATGGGAGATGTCATGGGAGCCGCGTCGGTGCTTTCGCCTGACGGGTTCAACGGCTATGCGGCGCGAATCCTGCGCCTCACTGCCTGGTTGGTCAAGTCTTCCGTCTGGCCCGTGGCCCAGGTGGCGGCATACGGACTGGAAAGGTATGCCAATCACGTGCGTGCTCAGGCCGAGAAGTCGGTCGTCATTTAACCCGTCCCCATGGCATTTTGATCTGTTTTGGCGGCTCTTTTTCTTCCTTGCTTTGATCTTTCGAATCGCATTGGATTGAGGCCTTTTCTTCAAGACATCTAGCATCATGTACGGTCCTCCATTTTTTCCTTTTCCCCCCACCGTTTGTTTCTTTGACGGTTTCGAAGCGATTCCCGGGTCATTGAATGATTGGTACTGCATCATGTTTTGTAACGAGGCATAGCAATATATCTAGTTGGGCGGCGGAAAGCCATTCAAAAACTTCCCAAGCCGTGATAGCAACAATGACTGAAGCCGCTGGTGCCCTTTCTGTCTGAGGTCATTCATGCACGTACATATGTCCCAGAGAGATAAGTGTCTTGTTCTAAGTCCCCCGTTCAAGTGCCGGCTCTAGAAGATGATGAGTATAAGGTAGAGGAACTCAAGGATAGGAAGGCCACTCGTGAAGGCACCTATTACTTGGTGAAATGGGCAGGATGGCCTGCTGAGTACAATCAGTGGGTGGTCGCTGAAGATATCGCGCAAGAGCTAGTTCAGGCATATGAACAGGCGAATCCCTCACGCAATCACGGCAGGAGACGGGCGAAGCCAAAGCAGCTCAATCCGAAATGAATTCTCAGCAACAAGCTCAGTTAAAGCAAAGGGGCCTCCAATACGCCCCCAAACGACTGTTCATTCCATGTCTAAAGCTCCGGAAGGAACGCCGGAAACGCCTCCTCCTAGTCCATTTTGGCGGGCGCCTGCGAGAGAGAAAAGGGACTTTGGCGGGCACCCGCAAAAAGGAACAATAAGCATCATTTTGGCGGGCGCCCGCGAGAGAAAAAAGGGGCGACCGCAAGCTGCTAAGGGACTTTGGCGGGTACCCGCGAGATCATTTTGGCGGGCACCCGCGAAAAGGAGACTTTGGCGGGGATAATTGTGAGAGCCCCAGCCATCGGGTGATCCCCGGGTGATCCTAGCCATCGGGTAATCCCCGGCACCTCAGGGGCCTTTCGGTGCCCCAAGTGGGTACTCTATAAAAGAGGCAACGCACATAGAATTCTCTTAAGGAAGGACCTTCTTCCTTAAGTATTAGTCTTGGCCTGATATACGCTGTTTCGTCATCACCTAGCCTGTGCACCGTTTCTTACAATTTAAGTCCCCCGTTCAAGCTACCTAGGTAGACGGCAAAGGTCAAATAAGATGTGGAAAAAAAAAGAATGAAAGTGGAAAGTATTAAATAAAAACTCATTAATAGCTGACGACACTCTCGACCGACTCTTTTTTGACTGCCCAGCGACCCATGCTTCTTCTCCATGATATGACCTGTTTGCCGCCTTTTTTTTTCGCATGTATGCTAAATTTCTTGTTTGTGTTTGTTTCGTCGCTGCGAGGGCGTCAACATTCGCATGTGAATGGACCGACCGGATGGATGTTCGACGTACGTGCTTGTTCGCGGCATGAACGCACTGATTGATGGATGGATGTTTGCAGTCACCCTTTTAGCACACGCCTATCGTCACCAAAGACACAAATTGAAAAAAAAACCACAAGACCCCAAGACAAGAGAATTGTCAACAGAATGCTTCATTTCTGCACATGCTTTGTATTGATTGCAAGCTTTGCGCGAGCACAATCTCGAATCGAAATATATCGTCGTCAGGCCAACATGCTACCCGGCTGTACTGTCGTGAAACGCACGCTGTGCAGGGAAATGTACCCTCTGCTGCCCATGTCAAGCTATTCATCATTCTCATCTTTTCAGCGCCTACAAAAATGTCCCAAATCATAATCATGTCTTAACCTGATAGAAAAACGCCATAGCCTAATGCTCCAAATAATAGATAGAGATGGAAAGAGAACGAGGAAACTCCATCTCATCTTTTATCCCCATGACGGACCGCCAAATTAAAAAAAAAACCCCCTATGAAGAAAATGGAACAAATAAAAAGGGAGAACGGCAATATGTACCGGAAAAAAGAAAGAAAAAGGCATCACCGGCTGGATCATGTGCTAATTGCCTATGCCATGCTCTCTCAGTTCATCTCGCCTGATACCGCTGCATGTCCGTCAGGTAGTCTCGACGACAGATTCAGCTGGGGAAGGGGACGAGATATCTCCATGCTTCTGCTGGGCATGCGTCCTCCGGGCGTCCGAGGATAGCGGACATTGACCCGGCCAGATCGCTCTAGAATCCGCGGCGGCTGATCGCTCAAGTCATCCGACTCAGAGTCATTTCCGCCCTCATCTACGTAGCCGTAGTCGGCCAGTCGTGTAAAGTAATCCGCCAGACCGTCCACACTGGGCGTCCCGATCACCACGTCATACTGAGGTGGTGGCGTGGCTTGCGGCGCGCTGGTGGCCGTCGAAGCCTCGGACACCAAAACAGGTGCCGGCGGTGGCGCCGTATCTTCGTCAAACGCCGGCGGTTGGAAGCTGGGTACGCGCAACAGGTGGATCGGACGTGCTTCGCCATGGGCATCCGACTCGAGCAAAGCACCACGTGAGGAGCTGCTGTCGTCCGTCGCCGGGTTCATGGCCGAGTGGGCGAGGTGGGCTGCCTGCGGCGGGAGCGGCAGAGCCTCGTTGCTCAGCCCGGCGCTGGGAAGCGTCCCGGTGGACGAGTTTGGCGAGGCGTCGCAGGCGAGAGCCGCCGAGTCGGCGCAACCGCACGCAGATTGGTTGGGCGCGGCGGGCTGGCTCATAATGTTCGAGTAAGCTGGCAAGTTCGTGTTTGCTTGTGTTGCGCGGCAGTCCAGAACGGTAAAGGGCGAGTCAATGCTGATCTCAAAGTGTCGTCGTTTTGTCCCCGTGGGATCCTCCGGGTCAAGGCGGCTGATTCTCAAGACGATCTGTTGTAAATATTCGTTAGATTAACAGCGAGGGCGAGGCCGAGAGTACGCGATGGGAAGGATGAGCACGGAGGGAAACACAGGCGTGGGAGTCACAAGCGTGGGGGACCATGGGCCAGCAACATACCTTGATCCAGTGATAGACATTGACGTTTTTCCAGCTGCAATCCGGATGCAGCCGGAGGTCCTTGTTCTTCGCCATCATTTGACACGTGGGAAGCTGGACGTTTGCCTCAATCTCTGTAGATCCCCACATGTGCTCCAAGCCCAGATCGAGATCACCCAGCAAGTTGTTGGCTGGTTCGGGCAGCGGTTCCGCCGTCCTGCCTTGCCTTGCGGCGTGCCGCATCCGCCGGAGTTGAGCAATTTCCCTTGCCTGGCGGCGATGTTCGGCACTCAGTTCACCACCCCGAAGGGTGGCCACGTCCGACGCTGACCAGTTGGGATCGAGCGGCTTCCCTGCCGCCTTCTCCAAAAGGAGGATTTTGCGGCCCGCATCCTTTCGCGTCACTCGCTTGTCGTTGGTCCAGTATTCGATGGATTCGGTCACATACACCTTGAGCTTGTGCACTTGAACCTTGGCAAGTGGCGTGAGCTTAAAGGCAATCGGAATCTTGGATCCGATGGGAAAGCTCTTGCCGGAGATGACAATGTCATAATGCAGCTGATCCTCCCATTGTCTCGAGATGGAGATGGGCTCCGTGGTCTCCAACGACATTTGATCCGGCAGCCGAACAATGGACACCTCCTTGGTGCCGTGCAGGTTCGGCTTGAAGGCGCCAGCACGATCGATGCTCGCGTGGAGCTCCCACTTGACCGAGCCGTACTGCAGCTTGATGGTCTCTAGTTGGTGATGATCGATCGGCAGCTCGAACGTGTAGTCATAAGTGCCCGGATAAAAGACTTTGAATCCTTTGGCCTGTGTCGATGCCACCGTTCCGTTCTCACTCTTTCCGAAGCTGCGGGATTGGGCGCTTTGTAGGGAGAGACGCTTCAATTCCTTGGCCGTCAGTCCGCTCCTGGACGACGACGAGGGCAGCAGACTCGTTGGCCGTCGCTGTCCCATAACGGCGAGGTTGGTGCTGCTCGAGTTTTCGGAGCCACCCCTCAGCTTGTACGTGCACTGATTTCCGTATTCCGTCTCCCAGCCGTCGTGCATGACGTTGAAAAAAGTCAGGACTTGCGTACGAAGGCTTTCTTCTTGGGAGACATCCTGCTTCAGAGGCGGGATGCCTTCGGGCCACTCGGTCCGGGCACGGCCGAGCAACTTCAGCTGGACGGCCTTAATCTTGACGTTTTTGGTGACGTTGAGTTGCAGTCGACCACGAAGCAGAGCAGTTCCGCCCTGGCCATCGCGAGCCAGATGGCCGTCGTGATCAAAGCCGTGGAGGAAGATGTTGCGCTCGGCGAGAAGGATGGAGCACGAGACGCCGCTGCCGCTCGCAACAGGCTTGGGAACCTCCACCACGTGCGAGCTCACGGCAGATTTAGAGGAGCGAACCGACATGAGGCTATTACGTTGACCTGCGACGTTGTATGCAGTCGAAGAGAAGGCGACACCGCCGGTACCGACCATGGTTCCCGAGTCGAGGCTTGAATGATCCAGAAGGGGTGGCGATGAGGGGGCCTGGGCGGGTGATTGGGGGAGGGAGTCGTGGAGGACGTCGTCATAGGCCGGAGGCAGCACCTCCCCTGTCACTACGGCTGGAACCAACGAGTTCTCTGTCTTGCGTCCGCCAAATGATGCGAGGAGCTTGCCGAGCACAGGTGCGAAGATCTGGGACGTGGAGGCTGTCGACAAATTTCTCTTGTGAGAGGAGGTCTTAATGCGACTGCCGTTGGTGCTGCCGTTGGCGGTGTTGTCGGCGGTGTGAATGTTGGTGTTGGTGTTGGTGTTGGTGCTGGTGCTGCACCAACTGATGCGGTTGGTGGCCCTGCTGTTGCTGCTGCTGTTGCTGCTGACGCTGCTGGCACTGGTGCTGTTGCTGTTGCTGTTGCTGTTGCAGTTGTCACTATGATTGTCTGGTCTGGTGCCTGCGTTGGGTCCCGTTTCAGTTTCAGCCGAGAACGGAGCTGTCAACTGGGCTGTCAACGATCGTCCAGGTCGTCGGCCAGGTCGAGCTTTGTGTGACTTGGCTCGGGGCTTCGCGTCAGCTCGCAATTCGCGAGGCACGTATCCGGGAGGGTACGTGACAATGTGAATAGAGTGCGGCCGGGTTCTTCGTGCGCCAATCAGCGGCGAAGGCAAACGCTCGTCCGTGCAGGCTCGGTATCGTTGGTCGACGTGGGGACCCCGGCGGTAGAAGACGCCGCTGCTGTTGGCGGCCACCCAGTTGCCAGGTTGGTGTCGGCGAGACTGAGACTCCCACGAGGCTGACATGGTGGCTTTGTTAGCAGGTTTTTTGCTGCGGCGCCTCCAGGGACGGCTTGAAGGGCGCAGGCGGGAATATGCAAAGGGATGGGCCAAGGGGGGGTCCGACGCCCGCAACGCCCATTTCGAAGTATCCGGGAGAACAAGAGGAAGAAGAGGATGGTATGAGGATGACAGGGAGGGAAGGGGCAAGTAGGGACAAAAGGGGCCGCAGGGGCGCGAAGGGAATTCTTCATATATGGGAAAAAAGACAAAAGGGATAGCAAGACGGCAGAAGCATGGGCTTCTCGAGTCTTATGAGATTTCTTTTTCATCTGCCTCATGCGGAACATTGACACAGGTTGACACGGCACTGGCCGCCGCCTGCCTTGACCGGATCAGGCAAGGGGGTGTCTTAGTATTGGCTGTTAATGCAGTCGGCACCAGCGCATGAAAAAACAATATAACTAATTAGGTAGGTAGACAGAGGGATGCCAGGCACCATTTTGCCCAATTTTCCCCTTTTTGATTTTCGCCAGCTTCCATTTTGCACTCGGCCAGTTGGCACGAGACATGAAGCGCTGGCCGAAAACTTTGCCGTGACCGCGATCATTTGTGGTGGAGGTGGTGGTGGTGGTGGTGGTGATGGTTGTCGGTCCATCTGCAACCAACCAGCTGCCCAGCTAGTGGCGGCGTTGGAGGCAGCGTCGAGCCCACCAGCTGGCTGCGGCTGCCACGCGCCAAAGTGAAAAATACGGGACGCAGTCCCAGTCGGGGCGGGAAGGTACATGAAAAAGCAAGGGAAAACGGGAAAGGCGTGCATGATAGAGTTTGTCACGACAGGAGCAACTCTGCCCGAATGACGTCGGTAAAAAAAAATAAAAAAAAAAGCATGGAGGGATACGAGAGAAAAACCCGGCACTGAGCGCGGTTTGAACTAGACAACGCTCGACTCATGCAGCGACTGCCAGTGTGGGTGCGTGTGGAAGCGTGTCCACGAAAATGACGACACTGGAGCAAACAAGAAACGGGACGATATGCCAGAGTCTCCAGGAACTTTCCCTGCTTGGAGACGCTCGGCTTTCATGACCGCCCTCAGGGATTTGGATAAATTGCGCATCACAAAGGGAAAATAAGGCCCCATGACGAGTCGGAAAGAGATCAGGATACCAGAAGACACCCTGTCCGATCTGTCGATCTGAATCTGAATGCCTTTCCCTTTCTTGTAAAGGCGCGAATCAAGATGCAGGGCAAAATGACGACAGCCGAGAAGAAAGAAACAACTCACAGCAGACCGACAGTTTTTTTGGGATAGGGAGAGAAGGATTGAGAATTTCCACACCTCGCCTCCTATGTTCACCAACTGCCACGAAACCTCCTCTCAATCCTTGTCATTTGTTGCTGCGAAAGCGGGTGAGTCAGGGTGACAAGCATGCAGTCAGTTGTTGGAGAGCTGCTACTACTCCCCGGGGGGTGTACGGATGCGGCGAGGCCACGGCGACGACGATATCTGAAGGCACTAACGGCCGCGGTTCTCCCCTCCTTGACAACCGCCTCGAATTCCCTTACGGAGCAACGAAAAGACTGAGGAGGGTTCGACTTCGACGTTGATGTTGACGAGGGCGAATGGCGATGGCGATGATGTTGTTTCTGGGGAGCACTTTTCCTGACCGTGCAGGAGAATCTTCGGGCTAGTAGTAGTAGTCCTCCTTCCCTTGGGCTGACGTGCGGTAAGACGCAAGTCAGCGATGAAAAAGCACTTTTTCCACCACTCACACTCTGCACATGCTTTTCGTTTGCCCGTCTGGTATCTGCCGACGCCGGTGCCACGGCATCCAACGGAAAGTGGGAACTATGACGATCGTATCTCCGCTTCTGGGGGGGGAAGAATCCCAGTGAACCCACCCAGACGGGAGTCAAGCATGCTCCCCCCAATCGACTTGGTCCACGCGAGCCCTTGAGGTCTCGTGGTCAGGAGAGGTGCCACAGTGAGACCTTGGGGCGCCACAGTTTCTTTTTACTTTTTTTTTTCTTTGGAAATACCCAGGCTGACGATGCAGGGACGGCGAGTGGATGAGTGGGCGAATGGGCGAATGGGCCACAGGAAAATTGAATTAAAACGACTTGGACAGAGAGGGCGATGGTTGAAAGGGGGGAATGCTGGGCTGCTACAATACCAGTTGGTCATGCGACACAAGCACTTCTTATTGCTCGCGTGGGAGGCCAAGACGAAGCTGACAGCGCCGTCGTCTCTTGATTCCATCTCTTCCGACGCTGGGTAATCGAGGCGCACATTCCGCGTGGCCGCTTGACCAAGGCGGCTAGCGCCTCCAGGTCGAATTGCCTTGCCCGGCCAAGACATTCCAACTCGCAAAGCCCTTTTTCAAGCCGCCGCATTGTTCCAGGTCTCGATGCTACAAAACCGTTTTCGCGGCCATGTGCGGTGTCACCTACCTGGTCAGGAGCTTCCTCGACTCCTCCTACATGTGACTGACGGTGAAACCCATTTTCCATACCTGCCTGCCTACCTACCTACCTGAATGGCACGCCAGTGCTGTTCGGAGCTGTGTGGTCAGAGGCCGACAGTGTTCCTGTCGAGTCAAGTTGTCTAGGTGCACGAGTATATTAAATGCACTCGCGGAGCCGCATCAACACTAGCGTCGACACTGGCCAGCAACCCATTTTATTTTTTTTCCTTGATGACGCCCGCGGTACTAGGATGCAGGCGCGGTGGACCAGCTTTGCCGATCGAGGAGCCATCGAGAAGCCCATCGCGCTAGCGCCTGGGGAATACTACGTGTCGAGCCGAGTGAGAGATGCAGCCAACATGGATTAGGATTATTTACTTATTTTCCCTGCTTTTCATGCATCGTGCTATGTAGTACGCACGTACCAAGTCAGTCTGCTCCCCTCAACGCCAGCGGATCGAAATCCAACTCGGGTCATCGTGATGCGTGCTAATGGTGAGTTACAGACAGAGAGACCTGCGGCATCGGCCAGGTAGGTGGGCCGTCCGACGCTGAGACTATGTACGTACGGACGTAGTATCATCTTTTAGTGTGTCCCAAGACCGGTTCTATCGTCACGACTTTCAATCCGACTCCTGGCGGGTTGAGTTCTCCGAAGGAGCCGCCGACACGATGAGATCAAGTACTGCGCGGCGCCGAGGAAGATTTGGGCGGGAGGCACAGCGGGAGCACGGAGACGAGGGGCTCATCCCCAGCACCTACTGTACTGTACTTGTACTGGGTATACGTGGGTAAGTACACCACTACAGGTACACCTCCCTACCTACCTAGTACCTAGTACCTAGGAGTATCTACTGGTAGGTACGTACAACTTCGCATGAACTCGCGGTTCATTTCCAAACCCACATCCCCCCCCCTCATCACTACTGGACGGAGTACATGGATATCATATCTTGGCAGAGAATGAGATGCCTCGCCCAGATCCTGTCACACATTCATTCGTCTGGGGCCTTTGTTGATGCAGAGCCATGCGGGATGATTTCCCATTAAGTTGAGACGAAGAGCTTCCAAGCGATGCGCCGCTGAAGTCATTGCCCATACAATGTGCAATACCCGCAAAAAAAACAAACCCACACGGTCCAGATAGCCCTCTCCTCGATGTTGTTGTTATTGTTGTCGTCGCAACATTGAAGTTCTTGCTGTTGGGACGCGCGTTCGGGATGCAGATCCATGGAAAAGTCATGCAGATATCTACTAACCTGGGCACACAAGGTGCATTGTAGTAGTAACTAGGCGTCGTCATGATTGCAGACTCGATACGTAGGCATCTTCTGCCGTCGACACAGCCGCAGCCACATACAGTCCATTACCCCAAAATGTGCCGGCATATGCGGGTGGCGAACTGCGCCTACCTGATCGTGACTCTCTACGTGCAGTTCAATCCCATGGCTTCAGCAAAGCAAAAATCACCAGAGGTCCGAGTGCAAAATGAGCCTCTCTCCCCTTTTCGCCACCACGGAGTTTGGAATCAGTTCCCATCACAACCGACAATCTAAAACTAGCCTTATCTCAAAGAATAAGAAAAAGAGACAGTAGGAAAAAGGGGGGGGGGGATGATGGTTCCAGACAATATTAGGCTTAGCGCGCGTGGCTTCCTTCCTCGCCTCGTTCAACCGCCCGCCATGATGACCACTGGTGTTCGTCGACTCCTGCAGGAAAATGCGTCGACATGATCCGCCCCCGGCCCAGTGTGGCCATTTGGAAGAAGAAGAAGGAATTCGACGTGCCCTAAGAAAAAGAGAAGAGGAAAAAAGAAGGGTTCTCTCAGACTTGGCCATCCCCCACCCTACACAGTCCTAGTCCTGATGCAGGTCGCCGTCGCCCGCCAGCGCAAGGCGCATCGCAAATCCCGCCTCGGCTGCTCCAACTGCAAGCTCCGCAGTGTCAAGGTGAGGTGAACCGACACCACATCTCACGTTGAATGGTTTTTTTTTGTTTTTTTTTTTCCTTTGAAAAAGGACTTTGAAAAAGGAACCGAATTATTTTCTTTGACCAGATAATTGACTCTGTCTTTCTGACCATTTGTTTGTTTGCTCCAGTGCGACGAGAACAAGCCGTCATGTCGGCGTTGCCTGTTGTCGGGCTTCGCCTGCACATACGCGGCGCCGTCGGCGACCTCGACGGCAGTGCCAGACCTTCACTTCTCGCAGGGCGGCGTCTTCAAGATGGACCCGGTCGTGGCCAGCCTGCCTCGCATGGCCAACGCGGCGGGCCTACACCAGATCTTCGTGCCGCTCGCGTACCCGGTCGCCGGGAAGCTGGGCAGGTTTGAGCTGGGACAGGCCGAGCTGCGACTGCTGCATCATTTCGAGAGCTCGACGGCCGTCTCGACCATGGCCGGAGGCGAGGGGACCCAGTGCAGGTCTGGCATCGTCCGCCTGGGCAGTTCTGTATGTTCCCAATGAGAAGAAAAACAGGGCAAGCACATCCCACGGACGAGCAAGAATCAAACTAACGTCTCTCTAGTATCCTTTTCTTTTGCACATTTTCCTCGTCCTCTCCCACCTCCACAGCATGCACGAATCGTCCGACCCTTCCACCTCTGCTCGCTCCCACAGTCTCGCCTTCCACTGGTATCACGGCACCGCCCTGTTCCACCAGATGCTGTCGGGCGCTTTGGCCGCGCCGACCCTCTCGTCGTCGGAGCGCGACGTGCTCTGGATCGCCGCCGTCATGCTCGCCTCGGCCACCTTTGCCTACGTCGGCCCTCTCGACGCCGACCCCCACGACGCCTGGCCGCTCCGGGACCAATCCCCTGACGACCTGGGCTGGTTCAGGATGGGCTCCAACAAGAGGGTCCTCTGGCATCTGGCTGACCCCTGCCGCCCTGAGAGCATCTTCAGCGACAAGTACATACAGAGGACCGCCGATCCCGTGCCAGACGGCTCGTCTCCCGTGCCTCCGCATGCCCTCCCCGCGCCCTTCTACCGCGCATTCGACCTGGGGCCGGCCTCGACGCCCGGCCGGAACCCGTATCACGTCGCCGCCTCGCTCGTCTCGCAGCTCCTCCACGTCGAGCCGACCCCCTACAACCTGCACCTTTTTCTTTCCTTTCTGACCCAGATCGACGCCGGCTTCCAGGGCCTCGTGGCGCAAAAGGATCCCCGCGCACTGGTTCTCTTGCTGCACTGGATGGCCAAGATGGCCGGGTTTCCCATTTGGTGGCTGAGGAGCCGCATGTTGCACGAGGGCCTGGCCGTCTGCATGTATATTGAGCGCCGATGCGCGCAGGACAGGGACTTGATAGAGTTGATCCTGATGCCGCGCGCTGTTCTCTCCACTCTGCGTGCGCAGGTGAATTGGGCCAAAGCAAAGCCCTTTGCCTCGTAATGGGGCGAGTCCAAAAGCTAGATGGAATAGATCAAGATGGGAAATGGGGTCCGCGCGTGCACACTGCTGTTTGCTTGCGTCACTTATCAACCGAAACGAATACCACATGGAAACACCAGTTCAGTCCGTGTCAACACTCGTACTTGCGGTCCGACCAGCCGATGCATCGTCATCAGTGTGCTCAAAGCGGTCTTTTCCACTTTGTATATGTATGTATGTAAATCATGTACAGAAGTTGTCCAAACAGACGTGATGAAACAAAGTAAGAAAAAGGAGAAGGAAAAAAAAAAACTACAGAAATGAAATGACGTCCAATAAAGCGTTTAGGCAGTGACCGGGACCTCTTGCCCAGCATGTGACTTGCCCCCGTCGTTTGCCGGTTTCCCCATCAAGGGGCGATCGTGGTCGTATCCGACAGCCTTGACGATGCCCAGGCCTTTGGTGCGACCTTCTCGAAAGAGAAGCCGATCTCCGGGCGCAAGGTACTCGGGGCGCTGGACGAATTGAAACGCCACGGTGGCTCTGTCGCCTGTCCGTATCAATTCGCGGTCAAGGTCGATGATGGCGCAGGTCTGCGACACAGGGCCGACGTGAAGCATGGCCTGGTATTTCTTCTTGATGGTCGTGGCGTGGGACAGGATCAAGACTGAAACCAGTTAGTTGTTGCTTAGCACGGCACTTTTTGAAAACTTTCAACGGTGTCCGGCAGCGTAGCAGACACCAAAGAAGAAAAAAAAAACACAGACATACAGACACACGGAATTCACCACTTACCCTCCGCGACGAATTCCCTGTGTACTTTGGGATGGGGCTGGCCCTCCAGCTTGGGGAGCACCACCATTCCCTTCCTCACGTCTCGCCTCTTGACCTTTTTGAGCGCAAACGACGCCGACTGGCCCGCGACAGCCGCCGGCACGCGGATCCTCTTGCGCTCGATGGATCGTATTGCCGTCGTTGTGAACTGTCCCAGCGAATCGGGTCCGATGAGCACGGCGTCGCCCTCGTGGATCGCCCCGGACCTGACGATGCCCGACACCACGGTGCCCGTGAATGGCACCGAGAAGGTGTCGTTGACATGAAACTCAAACGGCGCATCCGGGTTGTACTTGCCGTGGTGAGGCAGCATGTTAAGAAAGGTCCTCACGAGGTCGAGGTTCTCCCCCGTGACGTTGGAGACCTGAAACACGGGACACACTCTGTGGCTGACAAACTGCGTGGCCGTGTTGATGCACTCTTCTCGGTTCTTGATGAAGGTCGGCACCTTGCGAGCACCCGGGCTTCTCATGATTTTGCTGATTTGCGTAATCGTCTCCTCCAGGATGTTGGGCGGGCAGATGTCAATCTTGGTAACGACGACCATGACGGGGACGTTGAGAGCCAGCGCAACCCCCAGATGTTCCTTGCTCATGCCCACCAGCCCATTGTTCGCCGCCACCATGAGCAGGCAGTAGTTTGGACTGCTCGAGAGGAGCCCAAAGACGGTCGTCCTCAGATACTTCTCATGGCCGGCCAGATCACTAAAGGAGATGACCTTGGCGCTTCGCTTTCCAATGTCTTCCCAGGACAGTTTACCTATTGGCTTGCCGTCAGTTTACCAACGCGCTGATTCCATCATATTCATGGCAATGCGACGACGGCTAAACTCACGTCCGGGAGTGTCAGAGGTCACGACGTTGCCGACGGTGTCGAATCCCATAATCTCCATGCCAACAGAACTAGTCCGGCCCGTTTCAACCTCATGCTTGTGGCGAAACAGGTTGACGCGGGCCTTGCCTCGGCCATCGTCAAGGTCGCCCTTGACCAGCACTCCGAGCATTGAGCTCTTGCCGGCATCGACTGCGCGCTCGCAAACGGTCAGAGTCAGCACCGTGGCCGATGTGGGAACTACTACAGACAAACAGACAGACAGGCAGCTCTTTGATGTCAGCGCACATACCATTGCCAACAACCGCTATTCTGGTCTCAATGACGTCTTCCACATTGGTGGGAACGCGTCGGATCAGAACCTTGCCATGACAGCCCGTGGCCTTTCTGGGCTTGTTGATCGTGCTTTCGGCCTCGACCTTGCCGCCGACGTTGCTGGTGAGGAGCAGCTCGCAGTCGGTCCCAGCAGATTTCGCTGCGTCCATGAGTCGGTTGTATGCCGTGCTCCATTCGTCCAGCGTGAGATGCATAGAATCTCCGTTGTTCTCGTAACCCAACTCAAACACCGTCTCCCCCATGCCTTCCTCTATCCGCTCTACAATGACATTTCTGAGCTTTTCAAGGGTGACAGCGTCTTGGCCAAGCACCAGGTCTTTCATGGATATCCTCGGGGCCGTGTCCGCAAGGTCAAGATTGTCAAACAATTCGTCCAGCTCCGCATGATGTTCTGCATCGGCCGCACTGGACGCAGCGGCAGCGGCAGCGGCGGCAGCGTCAGCAGCAGCAGTGTTGGCCCGTCTCGACGCAGGGAATCGGAGGTTTTGCTGCTGCTCTACGTATTCGGCAAAGTCACTCAGGGCCTGAGGAATATTTCTGTGAGACGGTTTGCGTGATGTCGCAGATGGTTTTGTGACACCTACCGACTCGCCTTTCCGCCTCTCGTGCGGAAGCGCCTTTGTATTCTTAGCTGACATGGCGATGCTTCAACGACAAAGCCAGGTTGTCGTATCGATGAGCTGGGTATCATTGGATGGGTTCTGGAATTGAAAATGGTTGCAGGGGCAAAACCGTCTTGGTCATGGTCTGACTGGCCACTTCGCATTTATGCCTCTCAGCCTACGGACGCTGCGCCACGGCCTCGGTCAAATGACTCTTACCTCGAGCACGAGTGAGAGTCATAGACGACAAGCTCGACTAGGTCATTGAGCAGACCGTAGATCGGACGATCGTGGGGCGAATGAGTAACCACCGCCGCCGGTGCGCTGTTCCAGTTGGTCGCGCCACCTTGAACCGGATAAATGCATTCCGCAAGCCACTACCAAAGGTGCCTTGCATAACAAGTACTATCTAGTACTTAGTATGTGCTTGCCTACCTAGTACCTACCTGGGTACCTAGTAGGTAGAGAGGCTGGGAACTTTATAATATTGCACCACTCAAGAAGGCTTCAGCTGGGTCATGCAAATGCATTCATCAAGTGTTCGACCATCACATCATTGAATCAGCAGCTCTTTTTGTGAATGTGTGCGTGTGTGTAGTGCGCTCATGCACTCTCTCGTTCGTAGTACAACGGGGATAATTCAAAAGGGCTATCATCGTCTATAGCTTTCCCATCCCCCCTCCCTCTTTCGTCTTCAATTTTGGTCCCTCGCATTGATGATTGTAGAGGGAGGACAAAGCTCGGTTATTGCTTGCCACCGATGCTTTGGCACTGTCGCGATGCTGCAGCAAGCGGCCGCCTCTGATCATGATCAAGCTCACTCAGGCTTGCAGCAGGTGTTCTGTTGTCACAAACTCATCTGTCCCTGTCTAGAACGCAACTTGCGGCGATATCAAGACAACGCTGTCGCCTGTAGCTCTTGTCAGGTTCGAGGCTGGAAGCGTGCAATATTCACAAGATGCATACCTCTGACAAATAACATTTCTGACTTGCGACTAACGGTTTCGTCTTCGTCGTCAATAGCGTAGATGGTCTCTTCGACCTCCCCCAAAACCAGGTTGCAATGACTGTCATATGCCTAAAGGTCCACGAGTCAATCACCCATCAGCTTTAATCGGATGCATGTCTGGTGATTCAGAGACGGAGGACGCTCACGTGCAGCTTCCCTTTGAGCTCCCTGTCGCCTCTGAGCTTTACGAAAACAACCTCGTTGAGTAAAAGCCGGACGAGATCGAGGGGCTCTGAGACGTGGCTGGTGTCATCGCCTGCGTCCGCCATGTTTCGAGACGCCAAAAAGCGCAGGCTCGGCGTGGCGACGAAGACGGAAACGGAGGCGTAGAAACGACCTAGGTTCGTCACGCAGCCAATGGAAGAATCTATCTTGCTGCTTTCTTGACTGCCCTTCTTGCTGCTCGACTGCTCTTGGTGGAGTGTCGCAAGGAAAATCGTCGGGTCGGTCCCTCATGCATCTGCCGGGGTTGGATTGGTTATGCCAATAACCACAATTCGTATGTAAGTGACATACATACCTACTGTATGTACATACTACGTCTGCCGCATCGTTCATCCCGCGTGCACCACAGCTTTGGAATTCTGTCCGCAGATCAATGAACCGGACAGGCCGTGGCTGATGGTGCACGCGCGGCGAGGAAATGGCCATCTGGCGCCAGGTCTGGTCGAATCCGAGCTTCAATTGCTTCCCCGCCGTGGGCAGACTGTGCCGGCGGTCCAGGTCCTCCTACTGGTGGTGCCGGCAACAACATCTGGCCGCTTGGTCGACAGCTGCGACAGCTGCGACAGCTTCAGCTCCTCAGCAGCACCAGAGCCCCACGAGTCTCGACACGGTTTTGAGTGCGGTGCAAAGCCAGGATTCTGCTCGGTTATGCCATGCATTTTTTCTCTGGACGGACGTCTTGGCAGATCCAAGCTCGCCTCTTCACGATGCTGCTATCCGGCAAGCTCAAGAGCTTCCCAGCCCCTCATTCTCGGAGATCCTCCGCAGTATGGACCCGATAGCAAATGAAACGCTTGACATCGCTCACGGCCTCCACCTGACCCAAGGTCACACTCAATTCACCAACGCGGGCAAGTTGGTGGATGAGTTTGGTGTACGCCGACACCATCGCAAGGTCCTGAGGGGGATGCAGACACTCTTGGAACTGCGGAATGGGTCCCGCCATGGCCTGAATGCTGCCGACTATGAAGTCTTGATGCGCTGCGCAGGCGCCTCCGTCGATCGTCAAGCTGCAAAGGTCGTCTGGGACGCCATGGCAGCATGCGGTCTTCAGGACTCCCGCACTGCCAAGACCTGGACCGAGTTCATCAAGTCACGATTCATGACGGAGCCAACGTACTGCCAATTCGATCGTTCTCGCGTCGCCGTAATGGCTCGCGACTTGTACAGCAATCATTCAGCGCTCCCAATGGCGACACTGAAGCGGCTGGACAAGATGAGGTTGAGCATCAATGCTATGAGGAGGGAACCCTGGAACCGGCGACCAGATGAGCCGGACGAGGACATGCGCCGACTGTACCGTCGAAGGCTCGATTTCCGAGGCTACCACGGCCATTGGATCCGAGCCATCTACTATGGCCACGAAGTCGATGAGGAGTTCCTCTCCACCTCTCTCGTTGCCTTTGCCCGGTCCAGCTCACTACATTCCATCAAGAAGCTGATTTTCAACAACTTCTACAACATCCACATAGCCAACGTATCTGACGACCCCAGGAAGATCCAAATCTCAGGCGGGATCGACCTTCTGCCCAGCTCGCCCATCAGGCCAACAAGCCGCCTTCTCAACGCCATCGTCGAGGCATTCGGGTCCATGTCTCACATTGCTCTCGGCATGAGGCTCCTTGACTTCGTGTCGCGGGCGTACCACGTTCCCATACCGCCTGAGACGTGGTCCAATCTCCTCAACTGGACATACCTTTGCGCTTCCAAGCCCTACAGACCCATGAGACGCATCTACGGGGACTTTCCATCCACCATGATCAGCACCGCCGACGTCCGCCAAGTCTGGGAGACGATGACGTCGGAGCCGTACAACGTGGCGCCAACCTTTCAGGAGTACGACATCTACATCAAGACGCTGCTCGCTCAGCGATCTCTTGGCCGCGCCATGCACCTCATCAGGACCGACGTCCTCCCATTCTATCAAAAAATCAGCAACGATTATCAAGTGGCCGTGCAAGACGAGATCCTCCAAAACGACATCCTCTCCTCCTCCTCCTCCTCCTCCTCCTCCTCCTCCTCCTCCTCCAGCGCCTCAAGACACCGTCGCCGCCAAGCAGAGACGTACAAGGACTTTGTCCATCACCGCATATCTAGCTGGTTCGACAAACTCCTCAAAATCGCCTCGGAAAACAAGGGTCATCGAGAAGGGGCCGTCATGAAGACCATGATTCCCAACCTCGTCTTGGAGTTTGGCGACTTCTTGCCGCACCAGATCCGGTACCGCACAGCGCAGGGGCTCGTCCAAATTGACCGTCCAGAGGCCGTCCGTCGATTTGAATGGGTTCGTCGCATGAGGCAGACGCTGCCGCAGAAAAAGGCGGGCATCTACGTCCGCCACCGGCAGGGCTCTGACGTCGCCGACTTTCCCTACCCGTACGTGCGCACCATGAAGCTCCTGGACTGGCAGCGACGGGTCAAGCCGAGAATGGCTCATTTTGGTCAAGCGCCCGACAAGAACGATGTGGCGTCTCGCAAGTTCTGGCAGAGGCTAGAGGAGGAATTGATGCTGTAGACCTGACTCGTCCTGAGCAATGCTGTCAACGATCCATAGAAGCGATTTGCCCTCGGATGTGAGCTATATTTACTAAACGACCGAGCACACACGCACACACGCAATGCATGGGATTGATGGAGGAGAGTTCTTACTCAAAACTCGGTCCAATCGCCCTTCCCTTCCTGCCAAAATACAAACACAGTAAGAAAGGATGCAATTCGACGGCCCACCTCCATGTCGGCCCGGCCCATTATGTTTGGGTCCCGTTCTCGCTTAGTATTTACATAAAAACAATCTGTTTTTTTTTTATCTCAAAAGAAAATCGAAATCAGAGTCATGAGAATCTACAGGCTAGTCAAAAACACCGGAATGTTATCCCGAAAGAAAGAATCAATGACACGAGACGTGAATCCGTCGGACGTTCCGATACAAGTCATTAGCATAAACCCGTCGTCATCGTATTCCTGGGTGTTCCCTGGTGTCCCTGGGTCTTTGGCTCCGAAAGTTTATTTTCGAAAAAACCAAGTAGACGCATGTATGCGCGTTCCCATGAGTGCCCGGCTACGACCCAACCGCCGCTTCGGCGAGAACGCCAAGCAGACTGGCGGCTGCACCACCAATGCCCACGGCACCAATGGCATCTCCCCATGACCTCTTCTTGATGGGCCGCTCCTCCCGACGATCCCTTCGATGCTCGTGGTGGTTCGATTGCCTCGGGCGGTTGTCGATCCTCTGCACCTTATCTTCTCGTCTGCCACCACTGTCTCGACGGTCGCGGTGTCGTCGTGAGCCTCTCCGTTCATATGCGCCCTCGTCATAAGACCTTGAGCCTTTTGCGTATATCTCATGAGGCTCGGGGTCGAACCGCACATGATTCTCGTTCTTGTTCTTCAAGATCGGCTTCGGCATGACTGTAGTTGCCGAGAGAGTGGTGGGCGTCTTCTTGTCGGGGGGGCTGACAATGTAGGGATAATTCTTCACCTCCTTCCCCGATGCTCTGTCGTCGCTGCTGTCGACATCCTCATCGTCAGTGACGTCACTCTCCTCGTGCAGTATGTTTTGATCATCGTCATCGTCTCGGTGATTCTTCCTACAACCAGTTCGGTGACGACGAGAGTCTGCCTCATATGAGAAGGAAGCAGGACCATTGCTTAGGCGAGCTGCTCGACAGTCGGCGCTTTGTCTGGCAAATTCCTCTATTTGCTCTCTAGTTAGCCTGCCCAAAACTGCAACAAATTCGGGCCGTGCCTCGTATCGGACTCGAGCGCGTTCCAGCACCTCCGGACTGACAAGGGACCTTCTGATTTTGGTCCAAGGAGCATTCATTTCTATTTCTTTCCCGTATCGATCTGGCGCAAGGCGAGACGGCATTCTCGGGCTTGCCGCGGATTCACTAGGAGCAAGACTTTGTGCCGAATCGGAAGAAAGTGGTGAGCTACTCAAAGAGAGCGAACGATCAGAAGAGCCGGCTGCCAGGCGCGATGGCGGCCAACTGCCGGCCACGGCTGGGCTCGAGTGTTCCGGCCGGCTACTAGATCGAGGAGTTGCAAGATGAGAATTTGGATCTAGATGCGCCTTTCCCATCCGTGAGGTGATGTTGTCCAGATCCATCAAATCTTTGGTGGATATAAGTGCAAGCGAGTCGTTTCCTTCACTTTCAAATGCCTTAGATGAGGATGAGCTATAATTGTTCCCCCTTGCGTGTCCTACGACTGCTTGGGCTTGGTTTGGCACGTGGCTTCTCGTCTTAATGCTAGGATCAAACTTGTCGTTGTCCGCACATGGATACACCACCTTGGAAGACTCTAATCCTTTGTAGGGGTTTAGGGGCGGCGGCTGATTCACGCCCTCATGCTCGAGGAGTCCTCTCACAGTCGGAGGCGCGCCTCCATTCGTCGGCGACATGGACTGCAGTTCACGAATGTAGGCACGAAGGACTTCCTAAAAATAAAATAAAAATAAAAATAAAAAAGGCCGGTCAGCACTGAGTCATACACGTAACAGGCGATTTGGTGAATCTGACCTTGTGTTGCTGTAAGACGGAGGGGGAAAAGCCTTCCTTCTCGAGCTCAGCCTTGAACTCTTGCCACATGCGATCTTCGTCGATGAATATGCCGCCCCCGGTGTTCCATCGTTGAAACAACCTCGTTGCGATTGTATCCACCTTGTCTTTGATGCTGTCTAGGCGGATATCATTTGCAGAAATAAGAGCTTCTGGTGCATTGTTCACTGGATTGTGCAGCTGGACCGTGTCGAGGAACATGTTGACACTTGTCGTCTCGCTGGCGAGTCGAGAGCGGACGGCAGCTATCCGATCTGCCAAGTCGTCGGTCCCTCCTGCGGCGACATTTTGCCTCTCCAGAACCGCCTCAAGCTGTTTGAGGGCAAAGTCACAATCTTCGATGACGGGCCGCAACTGGCGAGCGTAAACGGAAGTATCCGCACTCCTCAGCAATGAGTCGGGATCGGCGACTTCAACGCGGAGATGCCGCAAGGCTAGGTGAAGCTGTTGCAAAGGGCTGGCAATTTGGGTCAAAATGGGCGATGAAGATGATTCGACACGGAGGTAGAGAGTTCTCGCAAAAGCATCGACGGCGTCGATATGCTCAAGAGGCGTACCGCTGCCCATGATGGATGATTCGGTGCGGTCCGGTGTCATCTGGTGTAACCCCGTGTAAGTGACGAGAAGATCCGGGGGAGGTGGGGATTCCAGATGCTGATGCTGATGCTCTGAGATCAGCGTCGGCAAATTTCGAGTTTGAGAAATAACTTCGCAGTCGTGAACAGGTCCGATTTGTCGATTCAGGCGTCCGTTAGAAGTCGTGTTGCTTTGTGGAGATGATTCGAGCGAGCATGCCTGCCGGTCAGACAGGCTTACGTACGAACGAATACAAGTCAGTCCTCGTGATGCACGGCTGTTGGTTGGGTGGATAATAAGGGTGAGTCAGGGCGGTTTTGAACGGACCTCGGTCTTCTCCTAGGCGCGTGGCAAAGTCGAAAATAATCGTCGTCTGAACACACTATAATGTTGCAAATTCCGGCTAAGAAGACCCAACGGAATCAAGACAGCAAGATGGATAACAAGAGGAAACAAAGGCAAAAAAAGCCAAGGAGAAAGCAGTCTGCAACTCTGCCCCAGCCGCGCAGGTTGCCAGTGATGAGAGGCGGCCAAGGACAAGGACAAGATTTACTTTAAACCTCTTCCTCCTGCCCAGATTCACTTTCTTTGTCTAGTTTTGCCCTTCCCCTCACGCGACGGACGAAATCGCTCAGCAAACTGGTGTGTGTGTGTGTGTGTGTGCGTGTCTCTGTCTCAAGGAGCTGCAAAGCCCGCAATGGCCTCGATAGCTTTTCGCCACTCGCTGCATGGTGGCGGCCGCCCAAAAGCAACCCCTGCTGCGCAGTCTGGTGGCAGAGAGAAGCTTGCTCTGGGCCAATGGCGCCGAGATGTCATCCGGCGTGACTGATTGATGCAAGGCTTTTTCCAAGGCTGGCCAAGCAGGGAGTGTTGGAGAGGATGTGCTTCCTGGGCTGTGAAGCCCGCCACTCGCGGCAAAGCAGGCATCTACAATACAAGGAAGGTACGTGGTACTGCCTCCGCACAAAATCATCACCCCTCCTTCTGCATTCTTTCCTTCCTTCCTCTCCGTAGCGACCATCGACGTCATTGCTCGCGAGTATCCGCTCCTCCACAATCCGCCGCCATTCATTATTGCCGCCAGGCACCCACTTTCGTCCGTCGTCCAACCACATTCGCCCTAATTTAGCTTCTCGCAGCTTACTTCGTCCTCTGCCTCCTTGTGCCCCGACGCATGCTATGCACCTCCGTCAGGGATGACTACTGGACTACATGACGGCTTGCTGCAGCTAATGAAGACCGGGGGTCTCGCGAGTGGTGTCGGGGTCGACCGTAATGTAATGCCAATCAAACCTGCCTGAACCGCGAGGCTGCGTGACCCTGTCAAAGGAAGCAAATTTTGGCTGCCACCTGTCTGTCTTATCTGCCTGTCTATGCACCACTGTCCATATAGTATGTTTCCAGAAGGTGGTGTTGTCGTTTTCAGAGAAATGAGTCGCTGTACTTGGTCCTCTGCACTTCGTCATCAAGGCAGTTGTGGAACGAGGCCGATGCCAACCCGGATACCTGGCCCATCAGCTCGAAGAGCCGCGCACGTTGTCTGACCATGGTCATCGTTCCAGACACGCGGTCCAGAACGCAGAAAGGGAGCAGCTACCAACTCAGATAGGTACTAGGAGCTACCTTGGCACCTAAGCAGTCAGGTAGTTGTGCCGAGGAAAACCGAGACGCCGCCACGAAGCATGGCTCTGCTCAACTGCAGGCCCAAGCCCAAGGCTTTCAGCAAGGCTGACTCGTGCTTACACACTACACACTTTTGGGCGAGTCTGGTCCATCCCTGTTAGATTGTTCTTTGCCAGCTCATATACCATGTGCACCTTTTGTCTTCTCTTCTCTCCTCTTTGAGCGTATCTAAAAAAAGTCTCATTTGAACACAAACGTGCGTCTAATAGATTCGGGCATAAATCTCATTCTCATCGCTTCAACGGCAATGTACGAGGGACAGAGATAGCGTCTCGATATGTCTAGAAATTGATGCAATGTAGCCATCCATTATTTTTAAGGCTAGTTGTTTGCGCATCAAACCCGCTCCCTCTTCTTTGGTAGACCAATGTCCTCCAGTATGGTCCAACTGTTTTCAGACTAGGAATGGCGTGTGGAACGCGAAACTGCGGTCTAGATCGCCAGCTTCTCTATGGAATAGGCTTCCACTTTCTGGCTGAGCAAATGACCGGTTTCTCGGGCGCTGCGTTGCACGACTTCTCCACCCGACACCAGCTTCTCTCTTGTTGGAATCAGCTTAGTTTTCAGGCCCAACGGCAAAAGCCGGGATTCCCGGCTCTCAAAATGCACGAGTTGAGGCTTATTCGGGTTCCGGACCTGCCGAGCAACCGTCAAATTCTTCTCCACCGTGAGACCGTATCGCACAGCCTCGCTCAATATGCCGTTAAGGTACACAGCTTCTTCGATCCCTTCCAGTGCCGCAGTGGCTTCCAACTTGAGAGCTGACAGGAAATCGCATGTCTCTGCCTTGTCTGCCCAAGACATGGCGTCATTGAGTAGCCATCCACCAGCGCCAACGGCATCCAAGCACCGCCCGAGGAGATCGGCAATTAAAGTAATCACGCCATCTGGAGGAGGATCATGGCCTTCAGACTCGAAGCTGGTTGGGTCAATGTACAGCGTCGTCCAAGCCCCGCGAATCAACTCCACCCTGAGCAAGTAGATGATGGAAAGTAGTTCTTCCGTCTTGATGATGGCACGTAGGGCCTTCACAGCCTGGACAGCGGGAATCCGCCAGAGCTTTGTGAATGCGAGCGTCAGACCCATTGATCGACTGCTAGACTCATCACCAAGGTAATGTTCCGTGATGGCAATGTCTCTTTCAAGGTCGTCGAGATCCATGTCCTCGGCATCGTTGTCGCCATGAGATTCATTTGCCAAGAGCTTCATACTTCTCAGCTTTTTCGTATCAGGGAGAATATCCATGCTCAGCATGAGGCTCCTAATGGCGTACAACAGCTCTACTTCTCCTATCTTGGTGGCTTGCAAGTAACTGAGAAGCAGATTCATGGACGGGTCAGCATCTGTTAGGCTGCTGATCAAACCACAGGCCAGGGTTCTGTCTTCGGCGCCATCTGCTCTTAGCTCATCGCGGAATGCAGAGGCGAGGTTGGAAATGGTCAGTTGTCCCGCAACCACCAGATACGTGGTGACGTTGCTGTCCGGCATTACCAAGCGCAGCTCAGTTGCCGACTCATCAGATCCGGCATTCTCCACGGAGAAGACGCGGCTTATCGCATAAATGATCCACCGTCGATCAGTTGCAGGGTAGAGTCCCGGTTGTGTCAGCCAGTCCCATTCCACAAGCTCTGCAGCTCGATTCTCCCCGATAATTCCATTCAGTGTCTCTGTTTCCTCACGAACTCTAACACGAAATCTTTTTCGAAGAAGTTCCTCCCAAGTCGTCAAGTCGTTGTCCGAAAGCAACCCGTCAGCTTCTCTGGTATCTGCCTGGTATTTGGCCAAGTAAGACTCTGTGATGGTATTGGGCAATAGTCGGGAGAATTCCGTGGACACTTGGCTACCCTTCGCTCTCTTCGTCGGCACTTCTTGGAGAGTGCCTCGACCAATTGAATCAATCAGGAGACCTTCTTTCCGCCGTCTGCCTTGGTGACTGGGGGGTTCCACATGAATCGATACCAAAACATTGTCGATCAACGCAATGGCAAGATCTTGGCTTCGCAGATACGTAATTAACTGGCACCGACGATCCTGATGCCCATCAGCTGAGGAATCAGTATTCCTGATTTCGGCTCTTCCGTGAATGGAGCGATAGTGTTGATTGTGCAACACGAGAGAAGTGGATGATGCGGAAAGCAGGAAAGGCCTTGATAGACGTATGAAAGATTGTGCGCCATCTGTGTCAATGGTCGATTTGATTTTGGGAACAGCGCCGGACATGTCGTAGCTGGTGAGACGCCCTTGAACCAACTCCATCAGGAGGCCAGAGTGAATGTCGACTTGGTAAACATGGGAAAGTCCCTCTGAGAGACCCTGGCTCCCCAATGGGCTAATGTCTAGAGGAATCAGCTTTTGAATGTTGGACGACGTCGCCGATCCGCCATGTGTAGCTGCTAGTACCACTGCATGACGGAGCGTCTGCCCTCGTGAAGCGCTTTTTACAATGAGAAAGACGAGAGACGGGTCGGAGTCGAGGATCCTGGGCATGGCGCTGAGAACCTCGAGCCGCGTTCTGAACATGCCTTGCCTGAAATCATCAAGGCTCCCGGGTGAGACGAACTCGGTCCCAAAGGTGTCTATTGTGCCCGCAACGGCATCCTGGACGAGTGTTTGGGTCGATGCTGTCCACTGAAGCTCCAAATTCTCGCCGGACAAGTGCGCCACGTGTCCATTCTCACAAATAGCAAGCAGATCCCCGATAGAACCTGCGGGTGAGGTTGAAGAGGAACCAGTCAGGCATCGGATCGGGGACACCTGTAGCAGTTGAGAAGTACTTGTGGACTTGGTCTGGTTGTCTGGGTGCACGACGTCCTTGAAGAGCGTTATTTTGTGCGAGTTGGTGTCCCTGGTTGCTATGTACGTGTATCTGTATACGTCTGGGCTGTCCGAACGGCGTAGTCTTATCGAGTAAGGGGGGCAAGTGAAGGACTCTTGCGGTGGTATCGGATACGATGTAACGAGACGGGACGTCGGAATCTAGCTGACAATTAGACACAGTGGCTGGGATGGGGAATGATGAGAGATGTGCCAACATCATAAATATTCACAGTCTCCCCATCAATTCCAACTGCTACTTCCATACGCTTCTTTCTTTTCTGCCCATTTTGCTGGCCATAGACCTCGCGCGCAACAATCCGCCCATCGGTATGATCGAGTGGCCAAGGCAGCGCGGCCAAGGCGCAAGGCCGATGAATTTTATGTCCGTGTGGCATTGCAGCTTCTGCGTCTGCAATACAACAGGGGAGGGCTTGACAGTCGTCGGTAAACGAGGTTTTGTCTACGACCGCATGGGCTGCAAAGCCGTCGTTGGGGTTGAGAGGGAAAGAAAAAATTACAGGCATATATTTAAAAGCAAAAAATTAAAAAAAAAAAAAAAAAAACGTATACAATAAAGCAGCGGGCCGATGCAAAAATCCGGCAGTGGGGCAGAGACGCTAACGTCAGTGCGGCTAAAACTGGTAAGTTGTCGGTCGCGTCTTCCGAACCGCGCGCCACCACCGTAAAGGGACGATCGCGTGGGATGCCACAAAGCAAAGATTGATCACCTTTGAGAATTTTTTGAAGCATCGATTGTTTCTCCGAAGGGCATTAGCTGCTTGCTTTTCCGACATATCAATCGGCTATTTATTCTTCTCTCCCCGTACAAATCACTGGCTATGCCGTATCGGCGATAACGCGACAGGAGGCTCTGGCGGTACCGTTGGAGCCACGAACGAATTGGCTGATTGTTAGTGTCGAGCAGCTGGTTTTATTCTCGCATCACACCCGATGGGACCGATCCTGATCGCCAACATGAGCCAGGGGGCAATCAAAGGGCCGTCCTCCCGAAAGATTCATCCATTCTTCACCAGGGAGGCCCAGGCCCAATCGTCATCTCATCCTCTGCCGAATCAGGCTCGCCGAGGCGATGAAAGCGAATCGACCGCGAAAACTTCTTTCCTGGGCACAACAGATGATGATGATGATGATGGAGGACGCGAGTTGGATTGTCGGTCGTCCCGCAGCCCTGCGGAACGTAAAGTCGAGGCGCTTCCGCCCACGATGGTGAAAAGTGGCCTCTGTCTTTCCAGAGGTCAATCCCAGCCTGCCCTGGCCAGCGTGTCTCGGTTGACCCAGGTTCCGGGTGTTGCGCAAGAGCAAACCGCAATTTCGACGGGCAAAAGCCAAACTCAAGTTCAGACTTCCGACGATGCTTTGACCTCTCCAAACATTCGTCATTCAAATGGCAAAGAGACTTCAGCTGAGTCCAACGGGGATGAGCAGACGTCAGACGAGAAGACTCCATCACCGCGTGGGATAAAAGTGCTCCGATTTAACGCCAAAACGGGGACTCTAGGCTCGCCGCCCAAGGCAAAGCGCAAACCGACACCCTCTCTGATGGTCTGCGTCAGATTTGGCAATGACGACAAGAGTCGAAGCGAGATGGGGGAGAAGATTACTCAGATCCTGAAGGGAAGGTTGAAATTGCCCCAAAGTCCTGAAAAGCAGCATCCTGTTTGCAAGCCCCCCGCGAGTCTCGCGAATGACTCGTCAAGGGTTTCTTTCATTCCAAAAACAACACATCCTTTCTTCACGAGCAAGGCCAAGCCAAGTCCATCAACGCCAAACCAAACTTCAGACTCGGCGGGCAAGTCACCGGCAAAGAGGAACGTCGTGTCCATGTCAACACCGGTCTCGCCGCGGACAACGAGAAACCCTTTCTCAGCAAAGAGCTCGAGCAAGATGCCACAGTTGGGCAACAAACCGTTGGGAACAAGGATTCCTGGCTCTCAACATCCCCTGTGGCCTCCGCAGGGAATGACGCACGTGCGAGGCGTGATCGATGATGCTATGCTGGATTTAGAAATTGCCGAGCATGGCTCATTGCCTTGGAGAAAATCCAAAGGACACACCACGACGGTGGGTCGCAGTGAATCCTGCATGACGGCGATGCTTGATCGCGTCGACGTTGAGGCCGTTCGAAGCAGTCTACCGCGAGACGAGGATACTTTTGCGCCAGCCCCGTGCGAACTGAGAATCCCAAAGAGGCATTTTGAGAGCGGTCGCAGTCTGCAGCATCGGATTCGGCCTCAGCTCACAATCACCTCGCCGATGAGCTTGGCTGGCCAGGAGGATGAAGGTCAGGATGAGCTCGCTGGTCCGCCAACCCCAGTGGCCCATCCGGCCGTCAGTCATCATTATGCTTCCCTGTCGGAGCGGCTGTCTTCATTCGACAGGTCGACGTGTGAGAACATGGCTTGGAATCAGAAATATGCCCCGACGTCGGCATCGCAAGTGCTACAGAAGGGCAAAGAAGCGTTCTACATCAGACAATGGATGGAGGCCATGAAGGTCAAGTCTGTCGAGACAGGCAACAACAGCAAGAACATTGGCGCAGGAGAAGTAGGAAAATCGAGGGGGGGCACGATTCCGAAAAAGAAGAGGAAGAAGACGGACGACTTCATTATCGCTACGGACGACGATGACGACGACGACGACGACAGCGGGTTCGAGGAGATGTCCGGGACCGAAGAGGCAGAGGATGGCAGCATTGGGCAACGTCAGAAATCCATCATCAGGACTGGGGACGTGGGGTCGAAGCATCCGGGTCAACTGAGAAACACCATCGTCATCAGCGGCCCGCATGGCTGCGGGAAAACGGCGGCTGTGTATGCGATCGCCAAGGAACTCGATTTTGAAATTTTCGAGATAAACTCGAGTGGCAGGCGAAGCGGCAAGGATGTTACCGAGAAGGTTGGTGATATGACGCGAAACCATCTTGTCCAGCAGCACAAGGCGCAGCAACCACCGCTCGCCGGTGGCGAGGACGGCCACCTGCCGGCAAGGGGTCCGACGAACCCGGGCAAGCAGGGCACCATGACGGCCTTCTTCAAAGCGAGGCCGGGTACCCAGGGCAGGGACAAGAAAAGGCAGGCAAAGGGCGACAGTCAGGTCAAAAAGGCTACGACGACGGCCAAGCCACAGAAACAGTCACTCATCCTGGTGGAAGAAGCCGATGTCTTGTACGAGGAAGACAGACAATTCTGGGCTACACTTATCGGCATGATGGGCCAGTCTAGACGTCCATTTGTCATCATGTGCAACGACGAGAAGCTGCTGCCGCTTCAGAGTCTTGATTTGCATGGTATATTCCGCTTCTCGCCAGCGCCGATGCCGTTGGCGGTGGATGTCTGCGTGCTCATTGCGGCCAACGAAGGACACGTGCTGCGACGAAGCGCCGTCGAGTCCCTTTACCGGTCTCGAAAGCATGATTTGAGGGCCACCATTTCGGATCTGAATTTCTGGTGCCAGATTGGGGTTGGGGACCGCAGAGGCGGCTTCGACTGGTTCTACTCTCGATGGCCTCGAGGAAGCGATTTAGACGAACGGGGCGACGTTGTGAGGGTCATTAGCGAGAACACGTACGAGCGCGGCATGGGGTGGCTCGGACGAGACGCCATCTCGTCGGAAGGCGACGCGTGTGACAGAGCTCTCGAGGCCATGCAGCAGACGTGGGACTTTTGGGAGGCTGACATGGCGGACGGTTGTCAAGCGACGGAGCTGAGGCGGCTGGGCAGGGAGATGGGCAGCGCCGGCCAGCGGTTGATGGCACTGGAAGCTGTCGACAGCTTCCATCAGGCACAAAGCGACGCAGACGTGTGTTCCAGGGGTGCCTTTGATACGCAGCTGCAGACGCCACTGGACCCGACACAGCCCAACGTGGCGGCAGCAGCAAGAGATGATTACATTGTCGGGCGAACACTGCTGGATGCAGACGAGCTACGCGGAGGCACGGGATACGGCGGCAAGACCATGTCGCTGGCGCTGAAGTCGCGGGCATGGGGTCAGCTCATGGCAAGGTCAACAACGAGTGTCGAGCAGGTTCGAGGCGGCAGAGACCAGTGGCCCATCACTGAGGAGACGGTCATTTGCAGGATTGACGCGTCGTTGGCCAAGAATGCAAGAGACATGAGCAGGTCAGACATTGCGTCGGCGTTTGATGCGATTGCTGCAGCTCCCAAAGCACAGCCGAGCGGTCATCTCGAGCGGTCCATCTTTGATGGCACGACGGAAACGATTGTGCTGGACGTCGCACCGTGGGTCCGAGGCATCGTTGCATTTGAGGACGAGCTGATGCAGGAGAGAGTCAAGCTGAGCAGGCTGCTGAGCGAAGGGGGCGGAGGAGGAGGAGGAGGAGGATCGAAGAAACGGATGCGTACGACAAGGAGTGCCTACTCAGCTCTGGAAGGGGGCGAGCGCAAGAGCACGCGGAGAGAACGATATTTCGGAGACTGCCTCAGCACGAGCCTGGTGATGTGCACGGGTGGTGAGGCATGGCAAGGCGCAGTCAAGAGGCACGCCAGCAGCAGAGAGGCTCGAGGGGCGACGGAGCAGCAGCAGATGGCCAGGTAAAGTGGCACGAATTGGTTGGGATTCCCGGATTTTGTTTCGGTGAGGGGGGCGTTTTTTGGTTCAAGACATGGAGGTTTCAAAGATCCAAGGCAGATAGATATTGTATGTACGTACATGCATACAGAACCCCACTGCTGCTACCTACCTTTGGGCGGCCAAAAACATCTGTCAGGATACTATTCAGTTGTTGTATGTACAATATGCGTGTGCATGTAGACCTGATTTTGCACATTGGCGTCGAGTGAGGCGCATGCGGACACAGGCTGTATAGATTGCCAAGTCCTGTCTATCATTATTAGTAATATCATCATCATTGACTTTTTCAAGATGTGAACCAAACTTCCATTACGCTGTATTGCTTGCAAGACGAATCTGGGTTAAGCAAGATACTACTACTACTTACTGTACATGATTGATCACCTCAGTACGAGGCAGGTACGTACATGCCCCGCCCTTGCAAGCATGTAAATGAAAAAACATGCGCATGCCACGGATTTGCCAAGTTTCCGTCCGTCTGTCCGTCTGTCCCTTGCACCAACCACCGAGGCCGTTGATGAAAAAAAAAAAAAAAAAAAAAAAAAAAAAAAAAAAAAAGAAAAAGAAAAAAAGGGAAGAACAGGACCGACTCGTCCGAAACCTTGTTTTCGTGTCACATATGGATTTTTGTTTTCTTTTTTCTTCCGTAATGTATACGTCTCTGCGCTGCTAGTTTTTTTTCCCTTGGTCCCTAGATAGTGTATGTATGTACAGTAAAAAGAAACAACAGGCTATGCAGGTATTCTGCTCGATAGAGAAAGTGGTGTGCTTCGTAAACTTTAAGTTGTGGGTTTCTTTTTATATCAGTAAAAAAAATAATAATAAAGAAGAAGAAAAGGGCCTCGCATAAGAGGGACTAGAAAGGACTCCTTGACGCGTACTCTTATATTTCAGCTTTGGATTTGCGGAATAGAACTACGCAAGGGGCAGGGTTGGATGATGATGAATTGCACCAGACTGGGCTGGACTGGCTAAGGATATGTACATATGTATGCATATACGTATGGTGAAACGCGCGTCGGAAAGCGTCTGACAACGAAGCAGTGATTCGGACTGCTAGTCAAGGCCTTTCTGCTCCGACGTGGAAACGACTCTTATATTTTAAACAGACACAAACACATACACATACGTACATATATTTGTACATATGTATTGTGTGTACGGAGTACAAGTACATGCATATATTGTAGCTGAGTTTTCTTCACGCAAGCCAGAAAGCAAAGGTGTGTGTGGTGTCCCTCGTTTTGCTTTTCTACTCTTGGCCTCCCTTAGCTCATCTACTCATGTGACATTAATATGGAAATAGAAAAGTGGTAAAACGCAGCATCAACCAATGGAAGTAGGAGGCTTAGTTACATATACACGATCGAAACAATCGGGAGGGAAAAGAAGAAAACAACGACACTATACTTTGCTCCCTCGCAGACGCTCGCGACTACGGGAAAAGAAGGCGGATGAGGGGGGGGTGAGAAGAGGAGAATGGTGATTGAGTTTTCTTTCTTTGTTATTGAACTTGAAGGTTCCGATTGTTTTGATAGGCGACTTACGTCATTATTACTTTCCTTGCCTTCTTTTCTTGTTGTGTGTCATGGGAAAGGGGGCCAAAATGTTAGGTAATTCGCCACTAGGCCATGTCTTGACGACAGGGCGTGGCTGGGCATGCACCGAAAAGAAAAATAAAAAGACAAAAGATGTGGGGTGGTTGTTTGGTCCCTCGTCTGACGCACGAAACGTCCGTCGCTCGCAGCATCAAGAAAGAGATCAACGGGATGCTCGGCGCTCGGCATAGAAAAAAAGTCTAAACCACAGGTAAAGAAAAGAAAAGAAAAAGAAAAGAAAAAGAAAAGAAAAAGAAAAGAAAAGAAAAGGCCAAGATGCCGAGTCAGCATCTACAATTAGTGGTGGCCCCGTACGTTTGTACATATGTACCTAGATCTGACTCAGGCAGTTGCTGCTATAACGCAAGGGATTAAAGTCTGAAACTCATAAAGTCTATCTCATAGTGCCAGAAACAGAAACACGAAATAGCAGACTAAAAGTAAGATTCTGTCATACCTTTTCGCTTGCCCCTTTTGCCGTACAAGGAAAAGCAAAATACGTGTGCGCTACTGCACTGCACTGCACTGTGCTCTGTACATACTGTGTTACGGACTGTGCTAGTTTGCTCCAGACAGCCTACCCTGGTCATCTTTTTTCTTTTTTCTTTTTTCAGAGGCAAGGCCAGGCTAGAGCGGAAGAGGAAGAAGTAAAGAAAAAGCAACCGGGGCAACAACCGACAAAAAAAAGAAAGGACCGCGGCAACCGGCGGACGCAGCGGCTGAGACACAAGGGGAACAACAGATGCAGCAGGACGAGGGAGGCCGATGCCAGAGACTGATCACGGCGGTTTCATTTTGAAAAAAAAAAAAAAAAAAAAAAAAAAAGATGAAAAAAAAAAGGGGGGTGGTGGGTGGGAGGCACAAGGAAAAAAGAGGCAGCAGCAGCATATCGTGGAATAAAACGACGCCCGCACAATCCATCTGCACCAAGAAAAGTCTCGCAGACCGTTTCAAGCTGCGGCACCTCTCTCTCGTCTTTTCCTTCCCTCC
>JMQE01001166.1:0-33653 GCA_000731825.1 Hypocrella siamensis
TTGATGCACATGTTGCATTCTTAACCAAATAATCCAAAGACGGGGGGGGGGGGGCATTGGCCCTCCATCATCCATCTTGACCCAGAAAAAAAATAATGAAATGAAATGACAGAAAAAAAAAATCCAGACATTGAGCCAACGCCTCGCCACGTCACATTCCCCCGCCGTTGGTCCCCCCCATGAGAAAGTCCAGATCCATCCCTGCTCCGTCAAACTGCTCCTCGTTTTCCACAAGATGCTCCAAAAGACTGAGAAACGGATCCTTCTCCTCGCCTTGCGCGTTTCCTGTCCTGCCGTCCGCGCTCTTGGCCCCGGGACTCCCCGCTGTCCCCTTCCACGATACCCTGACCCCGTCATATCCCTGACTCCCTCCATCATCATCATCGTCGTCCCCATTGTCGGCTTGCCAGTCGACAGGCGAGCTGCCAAACCCATGACTACTGGTTTGGGACCCAAGTAGTGGGCCGTAGCTGCTGCCGCTGCTGCCGCCGCTGCCGCCAGCTCCCCCATTCGACTGCCCTTGCACGTTGCTGCCCAGGTACGAGCTGCTTGGCGAGTAATGAAATCCTGGCCTGATGTTGCTCATCATCATCATCATCGTCCCGCCCATTGCCGTCACTGCCAGCTCTTCATTCTCAATCTCGGTCGCAGGCGGCACCTTGTAGGCGAGACCTTGGGCTTGGGCTTGGGCTCGAGCCTGAGCTTGAGCTTGAGCTTGCATCCCGGGCGCTGCCACTGACACGGACCCGGTCGACCGGCCATCTGTCGGCGTCGAGAAATAGGACCGGCTCGGCCCTTGGGAAACCCGCGCTCCCGATTGCATCGCCTTGCTTTCGTCCGAAAGACCACCCGCACCTTGACCAGTCTGGTCCACTGGACGCCCATCGGCTGCGTGCTCTTGACCCAGAGCCAACCCCGAAACCGCTCTTGGAGGAGTCTCATGCAAGCACGTCTGCTGGCGCTTGTGGCCATGCTCACTTACCTTTGCATCTCGATAAGCCATGGAGGAGTCATCAAACCTCGCACCAGCAGAAGCAAGCTCGGGCCAAGCGCTCGGATACACGGGGTCAAAAAGAGTCGAGTCTCCCCCGAGCCCCCCAATGACCGAGTATCTGTCAAAGAAATCCTCGAGATGAAACCCTGGCGAGTACTGCATTGGGTTGGCGCCCAGAGCCTGCACGAGCTTCCCGTGGGCATTGTAGATCCCCCGTAGTGCGTCGCTTTGCTGGCTGACGTTGGCGGCACTGGCCAAGTCGAGCTCGTCCAGTCTTTGCATTCCTCGCGTCAAAAAGTCCGACGAGGTCGTGACAATGTTCAGGTCCCCTCCATACGCGCTCGTGTTGGTGTAATGAGCACCGTGTATGTGCACCGTGGCCGCAGTGCTCAGACAGTAGCCGACAATCGCTGGCCACTCGACATTGGCCTCGTGTCTCGCCATGTCGGCCAGTTCGCAGATTGCGTTGGCGTGCAGGAAACACACGTGCGTCGCCTCAATGTTCCAGCACTGATGCTGGCCGTTGCTGGCGAGCTCCGCGAGGTCGACGGGCAGGAACGGCCGATACACCAAGCAGTGCACCAGGTGATAGATCATCCTTCCCAGAAAGATGGGGCAGGTCTCGGCCTGCTGCAAGACGCCGTCAAGGCCCGAAAAGAAGCATCTTGCGCCCGCCGCCCACGAGTCAAGCTCGTGGCGGATCTTCGATAGTGTCGACAACGAGTGCCAGGGAAAGTGTGAGTCGCCCTTGACGCCGCCTGCCGCGAGGTATCTGTTGGTCATGCCCAGGACTCGCGTAATGTTGACGAGCAGGCCCATGTTGCCCTGCGACGCTCTGCCAGGCTCTTGGTAGTGCTGCAGGTTGGATCCTTGGGCGAAGAAATCTCCATCAACCATTGAGGACGATGGCGAAGGGCACCACGAGGGTAAGCGAAGTGCAATGGCATCATCGCTTATCAGACATGCACGCTTCGATCCACAGGCCAAGAACCGGTCCAACAGGTAGCATGTCCAGAAAAGTCTTCGGCGCAGCTCTGCGTCGACGCCTGCGACGTGCGATTGAACGTCAACTTCGCGATGAAGCCCCAACGCCATGGCCATTCCAATCGCCGATGCTAAGCCCGCAGTCAGCTCCCCCTTTCCCGTTCCATGTTCCCGCATGCTGGTGCTCAAAGCAGAGATGAACCTATGAAAATGACGAACACATGAGCATATAGGCTTTTTTGCCGTGTCCTGAAGCCGTGAATACCGTGACCAAAAGAAGCAGAGCTTGGAGGCAATCAATGGAGGGATCATCCGTGTCGAGGCTTTTCCTCGACTGTCGTGCAAACTCGTGTCCCAGCTGAACAGCTGCTTCCGGTCCGTTTGGGTGTGGCGTATTCCTAACAAGTCGGTTAACGATGCTCTTCGTTGCGAGCTCCCGGTCAGGTCCCAGGGGTAAGCTTGAATAGCTCACCTCGACGCCACCGCCCAGATGGAGCAGCGAAGAAAATACGGCAATTGGTTCGACTTCATACGTTGACGAACAGATGGCTCGTCAAGAATGTAATACGGTTTCCCATGAGACCGGGTGAAGTACGTGTGAAGCAAAGCCTCCGTGTCCACAGGAGAAGCTGGATTCTCACTGGGCAACGTCAGTTCAAAGACCCATGCTTTCTTCGAGACATCCTGAAAAAACGTAAAAAGTTCAAGGTTCAACTAAAAAAAAAGAGAGCGAGTACAAAAGCAAGAAATATAGGCACTGGACAGGTTTTCAGACCTCGGAGTCGCAGATCTCGGACCAGCAAGTTGGACCGACTCATTGGATTCGTTTGAGGGCTTCTTTGGAGCTAGATCCGCTTTCGCCGCGCCTGCGCCGTCGCCTTCACCGACCGCTGGTTCCATCAGGCCAGAACTTGGGCCCTCGGCGTTTTGTTCCTTCAGCTTGGCCTCGAGTCCATCGACCCTTTTGAGCAAGGCCTCGAGAACATCTGTTTTGGGCCCTCGCTTCTTGGGCGTAGCGTCTAGAGTCGCTACAGCGTCAGCTCCCTCTCGTTTTACTGGTACGAAAAACATGCATCGGAGAGCTTGGGGGAGCTGGCGCGTTCGCCTAGGATGAAAGCGCACCGTATATACAAGGACTTTGAAAGACTTGACATGCCTCGCAAGAAGGTCGCGTCCGATTACATTTGATCTAAAGGGACTCATGTCAGCATCACACCACATCGAATCTCTCAGGCCATAGAGTCCCGTCTTTCGTCTACCTTTCGTTTTCGACATGACTTGCAGTTCATGGATTCGCGTGGTTCGTTACTTTGCCGCCTCGCTGGTAAGCGTTCGATGCTGACCTGCTGCCTCGGTATGGGCAAGTGAGGGATCCCGGAGGCGGACGACAGCGGCAATGAGGTTGAGGTCATGGCATGACACAAATTGGCCTGCCTGGGGACGCTGCCCCGGAAATTCGGCCCTTTGGGCTGCTGTGGTGGCCGGCGCGATAGTCGTGGCCGTCGTTGACTCTTGCTCGTCGGTATTTCTGTCAAAAGATATACCTCAGAGAAAAAGAAAAATTTTCTGCTTTTCAAAGCCGACTGTGAGGGTGGCTTGCTCTCCGTCAAAAGGCACGAGAGAGGAAAATGTCTCGTGTCGATTGTATCCCCCAAGGCTGGGTTCCCAGTGGCGAAGAATGTGGAAGATGTATTCACAAGCCACGACGGCAGATAATCAATCCACACCAAGTAAATCTGGAAAGAGCAAATAGTCGTGTAATGAAATCTACGCCGGCACGTCCGACCTTCCGCTCCTTTTCGGTGCTGGCAACTCAATCTGTTGTTGATGAGCGTAATATCCGTCCAGACAAGGTTAGGTTGTGTACACCTCTCGTTTCGCCAAATGCCCGTGTGCTTGAGGAGAATCAACCTACGAACGGCAAATATGCGTCTAGGTCAAGTACATATGTGAAGCGGCAGTCACGACGCTCGACCCCAGTCATTTGAGCGCTGCAAAAACCAGTTTGTCCATTCTTTGTCATCGTCGGACGCGCCGAAACGAGACATCTACGTACCGCAGACTCGTGTTTTCTGCAGTTGAGGCGGGTAGACAGGCCAAGAGCGGACCAAGGGTCGTTTATTCGTGGCCACAGAACTGCACAAAGAAGCTTTGGCGGGGCGACAGGGGTTTGCATGCTACAGGACATGCATATGAGCAAGGATTTCAGATAGGTAGCGTACGGAGCAATAAGAAACTGGGGGTGCAAATTCAGGCAGCTGCACGTCGCCTCGCTGACGCTGAGGCGTCCTCTGTGACGAGACGTGCAAGCAAGAACAGTGACGGAGGAGGCGTCCCCATCAGACTTTCATGAACAGGTGGTTCCAAAGTCCGGACCCAGCGATGGTAGGACACAATCGAGACGCACAGTAAAGAACAATAGAGAGAGGGAAGGAGAGATGGGGAAAGGACAGAGCCATGGCCCAATCTCCCGGTACTTGCCGGGCCCAGCAGAAAGACGGACGCAAAGACGGACGCGTCTCATGACTCGGAGTTGCGGAGGAGCACCGGCACATTTTCTTTTGCATCGTCCGATGGCTCGATGGCTCGATGGCTCGATGGCAAAGGCCTTCAATCCTTGATGTTCACGTCGACGCTCAGCCGCGTGCTCGGTCTGGGATCTCACGGCAGATCGGTTCGAGCCCCCGACCGGCCAGCTGGGAGAGTTACATGCGGGACTGGGACTGGTCTGTTGCTTTTCAGACTCTCCGGTTCGTCCGCCTGCAACTTACTAATAACTTTGACTCTGCAAGTCGCTCATTTTTGCTTGAGGGCCACGTCGTGGCAAGTCGCCGAGGTAACTTGCCGAGGTAACTTGCTGATGCAACAGTCGCAGCCAGCTCATCATGACCCACGATGCCCACCCCCCGTTTCTGTCTGTCCCATGTTCCGTATCTACCGGATGTGGCTGGCCGATCTGCCGCCCACAACCCCGTCGAACATCAGACAGGAATAAGCATCCTTGCAATTGCAGAGGCCGTCCAGGTTTCCACAGGCGCGGCGCCCGCTCCAAACCACAGAGTGATGGTTCCAGCCAGGCATCAAGACGGCTCAAAGACCACAATGTGTTTTGTCGCAAAGGAAATCATCGCCACCTTGTCCGAAATACTTCAGTGTCGCACAGATGATATGAGATATCAGATGACGGTCTCAAGTAAGCATGAGTCATCTGGTCCAATCATGGGGACGCTAACCCGCTTGCGAGGCTCTGCCGCGGCGTGTCGCACCGTCCGCGGTCCGCATTTTGACCAGTGTCTTGATAATATGTCCGTCAGCACGAGACAGGGCCAAAAAGGCGGACATGAGGACTGCATGGAGCGGACTGAATCACCGACCTTGTGCATTAGTTCCACGGGTCAGACCCGCACACGACGGGTCGTGGTTGTATTGACTGATTTCGTCCGGCTTCTATTCGAGGCTCGAGCCATCGTGCTCTGCCACCTTGTTTCACGAACCTTGATTCCACGCGTGAAAGTTCCGACATCCGAGTCGGGAGGCTGGAAGACTTGTCTCAGCGCTTCGTCACCGCAATGCCATACAGGGACGCATGTACAGGTTCAGGCGATGAAGGAGGCCATCCATTCATTTGAAATGCAAGCGAAGGCTCAGCATGAAATTGACGTTCCCGTCCCGAGTTCCAAGTTCCCAGTTCCAAGTTGTAAGTTGCAAGTTCCAAAAATAGAAATCCTAAACCTTGGAGCTGCCCGCCATGGATACTATGTCAAGCGAGATGATGCTGGGTAGACCCTGTTAACGTCGACGCCTCCCCATGTGGGAAAAGCCCCCTACGTACCGATTCACATCCAACGTGTTCCATGGAGACTTCTTTTCTTCATGCGGGTGAGATTGGCCTTGCTGGGCCGAAGTATTCCGAAATATCTCCGCATCGCGGCGACGTCTCTATCAAGGCGCGAGCTCAAGCTGCGCCACGTAACTATTGACACAAAATGCGCAAAAAAAAAAAAAAAAAAAAAAAAAAAAACAGTGAGCTAATGGTGGTCTCGTGAAGCTCAGATTACTGGCACCTGAATGACAACGGTGCAAAACTCAAACATTGAGAACCAGTAAACTAAAGCCGGCAACCTCGATCATGGCCAGCCTCGTCAACGAAATGATTCTTTCTCAAAGGCACGGATTCGATTTCCGTGATGTCAAGTCTTCTCCCTCTAGGTGGCGATCACTCGATACGTCCATGTCGATACAAGTTCCAGCTTGTTGTTCGTCGTGTGTGCTCAGATTGCCTGGCTTCGACCGCTCGCCAATCTCACAAAGCTATAGGACACATTTTGGCCGACAAGTAACCTTAAGCTTTCGACAATTGTGAAAGCAGTGACGTCAGCAGCACCGTAGGATGCAAAGCCGCTCTTCTCAGCGGTTTCATGTGGATCAATGGACTTTCGAGCCGCCACATCAGCCATGTTCAGGAAGACTGTGCTGGTGCTTGGTGCGCCATCCTGACCTGCAGCCGCAAAGACCCGCAGCATCATGCTGACAAGATTCCCTTTTTCGGCATCCAGGGCCGAAATAATGACAGATGGTGCCTCGCCATCCGTCACCGATCTGGCACGCCGCAGACTTTCCAGGCTGACGAACTGCTCAATTGGAGGGGCGTGTGAAGCGAGGTGCGCGGGTGTTCGGAAACCGACGGTATATATTCTGGCAATCTTCAGTGCTTGAAGTGCGTAGAAAATAGGCGCAGCGTCGTTGCTGGAAGACGCGAGCACGATGGCCGAGCGTCCAAAATACGCCGACGGAGCAAGATCGCGGGTCAAGGTGTGCATGATCCCTCTCCACCCCGCGTTGTCAAATATGAGAGTTGGGCTTTCGGATGCTGCGTCTTGTGCTTGCCACAGTCGGGATGGATCATGTCGACCGTCAGAGCTAGAGGGGACAGACAGAGGCAAAGGTGCTGTTGAGGAGCCAGAATTGACCACGATTGTATCGGCAATACCGATGGCTTGAGCAGCCTCGGTCAGCACTGGCCCTCGACCACGATTCAGCTTGGAAAAAACGTCATTATGCTTCGACAAAACGTGTAAGGAGATGCCAGGATCGAGATAGGCGCCACCAAAGTCCCTTCGACTGAACAATGCTTCCATGCCAGTAAAGCCATCAGCCTGTCGCTCGATAATGCCGAATCGATGAGGTAGGCCTAATTCGTTGAAGCATTTCTCGTAGAATGAGGCCTGTGGGGCCGCGCTTTGTGACACAGAGGCAATTATGCCATAGATGTTCCTGACTGGGAGCTGTCCAAGTTGACAGAGGGCTCTATGGATCTCAGAGGTGCTCATTTGGCCTGGTGCTGCTACAATGGGGAGCAGGGGATGAGTGATTGGCGTGAAGACCTTGTTTTGCGTTCTCGAGAATTGCCCCGTTCTTCCCATATTCACAGCCGACAGAGGGGGCGCGTCGGGATACTCTGCCCTTACTCTTGTTCGGAAAGCTTCCAACTCAAAGTTTTCCTTGTATTCGTTGATGATGGCAATCATCTTCACAATGTCGGCATATGGACATGATCGACGGAAAACGTCCTCAGCGTACGGGGACGGCCATTTGAACGTCCCAGAGAAATCGTGGAAGGCTGACATGATGCGGGAGTTGCCTCTTCGCTGCCAAAGATCGCGTCGAATGTCTTCGGGCAACCAGAGTTCGACATCTATGTACTCGATTCCCCACTGAATCGCCTTGTACAGGTAACGGTGATAAAGAACAGGATCATCCATTGGGAATCGTCCATTTTCATTGGTACACCGGGTTGTGAAGATGATCGGTAACTCGGTGCGTTCTCTCAACAGCATGACCTGCTCGCCAACATAAGTCAAAGTCGGAACTTGCGAGGACTCTCCGCCCGGGAGTGTTTCGCGAAGCAAGTCAACTCGAATCTCGATTGCGTCTGATCCCACAGTCAGAATATCGAGGTCGGAAAGCGCAGCGCGCACGTCGGGGAAAGTTGTCGACATGAACAAAGTCCTGGGCTTCGCCATGAGCTCTTCGTGGTGGCTCATTTGTCCCAGCGTAAAGGAGAGAAAGCGTGAAAGATAGCGACGAAAGTATGAGGATTCAACATACAAGAGTTCGAAGTCGCAATGAGCTGACAATTGAGGATCCGGAGGTATGCCCGAGGTGACGCAATGTGTGTTGATAGCCACGACGAGTTGCTTGTCGCGTTCTTCAATGGTGGCTCTCGCGTTTGTGCCGAAAATTCCAATCACGAGTCCGCGATCGTCAGGTGTCACGTCTTCGAAAGAATCCTTGATTCTGAACGGTTTCCCAAGCACTTCAGACACAAGAGACAACACTCTCTCTTGGCCTTGTGGAAACATTATGACGGCTATTCTCACGTCGCCCTCTTCAGGGGCACCTCGGAGAGACCTGCCGTGCAACATGATGGGTGCTTGACCGGCTCCGCCGCTCATGCGGACATCAGAACGAGACCCGGAAAAGCCACCCGCTCGTGGCCCGCGACCGAGCGAAAGGCTCGTTGGAGGTTTCTGCACAGCAGCCATGTTGCCAAGCTGAGCAAGAAACTCAAGTGAGAGATATACGCAGACTGAATATCGTCCAATCAGGTCTTGGTGCCGCCCAACATCAACCCGTGATCTTCCAATGTTTCATATGTAATTCATATGTCTGATAAGAGAAAAATCAAGAGAATGATGATGATGATGATCCGGAAATCTTGGCTCTGGGGGCTGAAATTCGTTTCTTTGAGGACGTCAGAGCCCCTATCGTGATCCTCTTGATCCTCTTAATTCAAGCAAAGATTCTCAGATGGCCCTTTCTCTCATCAAGTTAGTGGACCGTTCAATCGTCCAATCGCCACACGCTGAAAAGGAGCGGAAAGACAGGAGGCTCATGACTGGCCACACCTCGTTTTGGTGTGGAAGGTGCTGGCAAATACTGGAGGGTAGTCATTACGGAGCATATCTCAAGTGGAATGGGCGAGTCCCATCACGCGAATCGAAGTGATATGCTAGGTTTCAAACTAGCTGAAGGATCGGCCTAGGGAGGGAACGTGGTGGAGGAGTGTTGTGGACGATTACGAAGATCTGAAGCTGGCGGATGCAGTAAGCAAAGGTTCCTCTGGACGGTCGAGAAAACAGCGCTGCCTGCGGAGCTGGAGCTAATCCATGCAAGCAAGATGAGTATCAAAGCACCATACGGATAAGAAAGCGCAGTGAGGGCCAAGCGTGAAGGTCCAGCGTCGTCAGGGGCGTCGGCGAGTCGAGGCTGGGCAGGAAGCTTTGCAACACGGTAGGTCTTCAATGAGGGAGAAAAGGCCCGGTTTACCAAGCGTGCGGGGACACATTTTGGGATGGGAGATGCGGTCAAACCAACAAGGCAATGAATGACTGACAGAAAGACTGTGGCGTCGCATTCTGTCCGTTTTCGCGACTGGACTGGTTTCTGGTCCATGACCCCGGGCCGTGTTCCACGATGCACGATCCGCGGCACAATTGTGTCCTCGAGCTCCACCGCGACCCGGGATCCCCGTTGCCGGATGAGGAGCGGACGGTTCGATAATTATTCCGCCAATGGCATGCCATGTCGGTGGTGGCGAAGTTGTCCGTACAAATGTAGAAGGGCGCGTTTTCCGTCGCCATTAGCCAAAGATGAAGGAATTTCGAAGCCAAGCTAGGGAGGCAGTCGCAGGTTGCAGCTTCCCGCTTTGAATCTTTGTTCTCAGTGTACAGCAGGGACTTTTGAGGAAGGCGCCCCCGACGCCGTGCCCGTGCGTGTAGTAGGTGGTAACTGATATTGCTGACCGCGAATGTAGATATATTTACGCAGTGTCGTTGCTAATGGAAGAGCTGCTGCTGGAGAGGTTGAGCTTGATCATCTCAGTTTTGACGATTGGACCATGGACGAGGGGCGATTACTCGAAATGCAAGCAGGCCAATGTATCAGAGGTGTTCTGTTGACCCGTAAATTTCATACCTCCAAGCATTGTTAGAGGTGTCGTTGTGATCTTAATTGGTTGTGAATTTTGTTCTAATGAAGCCTTTTTCTTTTCTTCTATTCCTAAATATCCTTGACATGAAAATCTCTCTTTGGCTGACAATTGAGTGAGGATAAAGCACGCCCGGTCAGTGCTCCATCCATTACCGCATTGAACCAATGAAACACGCATCTCCGGTCTTTGCTTGTGCCCGGCCCCAATTAACGCGTCAAAGCTGCCCTTCAAGCTCTCTGTTCAAGCTCGCTTCGCAGCTTTCTTTGCCATTTTCTGTCATTCCGTCGGCAATTCAATCCGGGAATACTCCAAAGCACACTAGTCTTCTTCGACTGAGCTTCCAAAAACCTGCAAAGTCATTCTTTTTTTTTGGCAGATTTGCGCATCTCCCTCTACACCAACTGCACACGTCCGCGGTATTTGGATCAGCATGGCGGAAAATCCATCAGAAACTCGACCTGCCGACCAAGGCACACCCCTCAGCGCCATCGCCGCAGAGGATGTCGCAACACCGATATCTCGCGATGAGGATCCGCATTCGAGAAAAGTGTCGCTGGCCGATTTGAGCGCCAAGGGCACCGCGCTGTACGCGCACGAGCAGTACGAAGAGGCTGCCGAAATCTTCTCCATCGCCAGCGTGCTTCAGGCCGAATTGAACGGCGAGACGGCACCCGAAAACGCCGAGATCCTCTTTCACTACGGTCGCAGCTTGTTTAAGGTCGGGCAGAGCAAGAGCGACGTGCTTGGTGGTTCCGCTGCCACGGAGAAGAAGACGGCGAGTACCAAGACCGAAGCTCCTCAGAACGCTTCTCAACAGGGCGCCTCGACAACCGCAGCTGCCGAAAAGGACGCACCCAAGCAGGGCGAGGTAGAGAGCGGCGCCGACGAAAAAAAGCCCCTGTTCCAGTTCACTGGTGACGAAAACTTTGATAATTCATCTGATGAAGAGGTATGCTAGCGTCAAAGGGGGGATGAAACGCAAGACTTTCTCACTGACATATCCACCAATTTCAAGCAACAAGAACAAGAAGAGGCGCCCGAAGAAGAAGACGATGACTTGGCGACGGCATTCGAAATCCTCGATCTCGCACGCGTCTGCTATCAGAAGCAGCTGGAGGAATTGACCAGCCAAGAGGAGCAAGGCAAAGGCAAAGAAGCAGCAGAAGCAGAAGCAGCAGCCACCGATTCTCCCGCATTGAGGCACATCAAAGAGCGCCTGGCCGATACACACGACTGCCTGGCTGAGATTTCTCTGGAAAACGAGAGGTGAGAGGAAAACCGCCCCCCGACCCCCTCTTTACGATGGTGCACACCGCGCATTGTTTTCATGCGTCCAGAATCCGGAGCCGCTTCGACCCTCAGTTCACTTCGTTCTTGACTAGTGTCTAATCTTGCTCGACAGATACCCCAACGCCATTGGTGACGGACGCGAATCTCTACGGTACAAGCTCCAGCTGTATCCTCAAGACTCGGAAATCGTGGCCGAAGCACACTACAAGCTCTCCCTCGCTCTCGAGTTCGCGTCCATCACCATGTCCGATGAAGACGGCAAGAACACCAAGCGCGAGGCGATTGACCAGGAGCTCCGCGACGAGGCCAGCAAGGAGATGGAGCTGGCAATCGAGAGCTTCAAGCTCAAGCTGCAAAACAAGGAAGTCGAGGTGGCCACCATGGCGTCGCCCGAAGACAACGACATGTCTCGCAAGGCCATATCCGAAATGAAGGAGGTGATAGCCGACATGGAGCAGCGGGTACGTCTTCTTTTCCATTCGTCGTCAGAAAAAAGGGAACCCAGCTAAAGAAAAATTTCTTTCATCTCATATAGCTTCTCGACTTGAAAAAAGACCCCATCGACGCACGAGACATTCTAGGAGCCGCCGAGGCCAACGTCCTCGGCGGCATATTCGGTGCAGCCCTTAGCGGCGAAAGCGCAGCCGACACGCAGGCACGCGTCGAGGAAGCCAAGAAGACGGCCACCGATCTGAGCGGACTCGTGCGCAAGAAGAAGCCCGTCGAGCCAGTTGTCAAGCCAGAAGAGTCCCTATCGACCGCCGACGCCGTCGCCGCATCACCAGCCACCAACGGGAAGAGAAAGGCGGAAGACAACGAGAAGGAGGACCAGGTTTCTAAAAAGACAAAGGTGGATGAGCCAGCGCAGGAACAAGTGTAAAGTGGGCGTCAGGGCAAGGCCAAAGAAGATTGTATTTTTTTTAAAAAAAAAATTTAAAAACACGATCATTCTATATCTTTTCTAGTTTCGTTCTGGTGGGGGAAAGTGCGGTTTTTGAGTACAAGAACGGCGGCGTTTGACGATGATGCGGGCGACAAAGGAACGCGAGCACCTCTGTACAGATATTCTGCGAAACAAGACATAAACAGATTAAAAAAAAAAAGGTCCACATCTTAATTGAAAGAAAAAGAAATCAGTCGTATATTTGTAGCGTATCGCCAAGCTTGGTCCAGCATAAAAGTGTGAGGATGGATTCCAACCAAAACACGTAGTGCATGTCATGTGCATCAAAGACGCCGCCTATCCTATTCACAAACGCCCCACGACGTATGCGCGAAGAAGAAGAAAAAAGGTACAAAGAGGAACAAGATCCATGGGGACCAAGGTGAAAAGGAAAATCTTGAGACTGCATCTTCACAGCTTGAAGCTGCCACTCGTCGCCGCCTTTTTCGCCCTTGCCTTGTTCCCGTCAACGTCGGTGATTTCTCCCTTGCGATTGATCACCTTGACGCCGCCCTTTTTCAGCTCGGCAATGGTGTCGCGCTGCATCTTAGCCCTCGTGCTGCTGCTGCCGCCACGTCCCGCTCCCGCTCGGCCATTCTTGTCGCCGGGGGCGCTGTTCGCTGGACCCGCGCCGCGCTCATCACTGCCGGCCTTGCGAAGGCGCTCCTTGTGTCGTCTTCGTCGACGGCTCCTGTCTTCGCGCGTCATTTCTTCTCGGGACAGCGGCAGACCGGCCTTGGTCACGACTTCTCCGTTGGCAACGGTCCCCCGGTCCGCGCCGGCTTTGTATATCTCCTGGGGGGCCATGCGGGATGATGCTTCTCCGCCGTTGCCGCCGCCGACGCCCAGCGCAGTCGTCGGCTGTGCGTCTTCCATGCTGATCGTCGCCACGTCGGAAACAATGGTGAGCGAAGGCGCCGTCGGCTTTGGCTTGTAATGCCAGCTGGAGAGGGCGTCGAGCCGTGCAGACACCTCCTTCCACATGGCCTCGATTTCCTTCTCCTCCTTTTGTAGCTTTTCGTCGGATTTGCTCATGTACGTGTCCGGATTCGTCTTTTTGACGTGCTCTTCCTCGTAAATGTCGGCGAGGCCCTTGGTCGGCTTGCTGTCGTCCACGTCAACGAGACCACGGCGCGTTGTCGAGGGCAGGTTGTCAGTGCCGGGCCGTCGACGCACGACCTCGTCGAATTGTTGCGACAGGATGCGTCGCTTGATCAGCTCCTCAATGTTCTCGCTCACCTCGGGTGTAATGACTGGCACTGGTTTGCCGGCGTGCTCAAAATCGAGGTCTTCCTCGAGAAGCGAGTTGAGTGGCCGGTCAACCGCAGCGGCTTCGCCAGAGAGCGTCCATTCCCGCTTCGCCACGGAAGCCGCCTCGAGCTTGCGGATCTCCTCGGCAAGCTTGGCTTGGCGACGCTCATGCGTAGACCGTCGAGACTTTGGGTTTCCGGCGGACACATCTGACGGAGCGTCATCGGCATCAGATTCATCATTTTCCGACTCGTCATCAAATAGGTCGCGCTTCACGTTGGACATGGCCCTCTCCATGTCCTCTTCTGTAGCTTTCTCGTCAATTTGACGAGATGCCGCCGTTTTTTTTGTAGGTTTTCCAATCCTGTTCTTTCGAGGCGGCGGGGCAAAAAAGTCTTTGTAGTAAACCTCGTTGGCGTTCATGTTGTTTTCCTCATCATCGAGACCCTCCGCCAAGTCCACATCTTCATCATCACTGGCGCCTTCTGGGGCATCCAGATCCATGTTTGAAAAGGTGGGACCGTCTTCCTCATCGTCGCCGTCGTCCTGGTCCGAGGAGGAGGAGTCCTCGCGAGGTCTCTGTCTCTTTGTCGATGACTGCCTCTGAGCCGGAGGCTTTGATGGTGCCAAGGGGTCTGCACCCCAGTCGATGTCGTCATCATCACTGGCCTGGTCGGTGGTCGGATCTCCTCTGGCATCTTGATCCTCAAACCATTGGGTTTGCTTGTTGAAGTCGTCGATGGAGAAGAAGCCGTCATTCAGACCATTAGGGTCCTCGACAAATGCGCCAGCTTCCTCTTCTTCCATGTCTCCGTCTTCCCCATCATACTGCCTATTTTCTGCCGGCTCGCCGTCTTCAATTCCCGCGTCCGAGACCCCTTCGTCGTCATCGTCGTTGTCATCGTCGTTGTCATCGTCCTGCTCCTCATCTTCACCCTTACTGGTCTCGCCGGCGACGTCGTCCTCGGAATCATCTTCAGCCTCCGCTTCTGAGTCCATCTCGAAACCATCCTGACCAAATGTGACACTCGGTGGCACACGCTCATCGCCTCCAGCATCAGCAGCAACAACTCGGCCATCGCTCTCCAGCTCATCCACCAACCCCTCGGCGAAACCCAACACACCGCTGATAATGCGCTTGGCTTGCTGCCAGACTTGCTCCGTCTCGAAGCCATCCACGTAGACCTTTCTTAGCTTGAGCGCTCCCTCTTCCGCCGCACTCCTCTTCCGCTTTCTGCTCTCTTTCAATCGCTGTTGTTGCAGGTCGCCTACTTGTGCGGTGAATGACTCCAAGGTATGCTTGACGATACTCAGAGAATCGCTGGGCATAGACGCATTCGGCTCGAGGAATTTGTGTCGATTCTCTGGGAGCAGGGTGGTCAAGAACGTGGCCGGATCGGTGGGCGTCGGCTTCGCACAGGAAGCCGCCGCGCTGGGAGGCATAATGGGCTGGCCGCTCAGCGTATGAGACGTCGACGTTAAAGTCGGCGATGCAGCCAATGCCATAATATGATTCGCACGACCCCTTTCCTCGGCGGTGAGCGGCCCAGATTTGCAGAATGGTTGCTCTTGTTGGGTTACAGTTCAAACGGATCTCTCTTAGGGAAGAATCGCAGCCAATTCTGCCCATTAGGGAAAAAAAATGATGGCTCACCGCCCCCAAGACAGTCTGGCTTGGTGCATTTTTTTTAAGTGGCCCACTTCGAATGTGGGCAAGGAAATTCACGCCGATGAAAGATGAAGTGGGTGGGCTACCTTCTTTAGGAATGTGGCAAATCGCGATTCGCATAACGTGGTAGCTCAACTAAAAAGAAAAAACAAGGGCGCTCATGTACCCTTCTGCCGGTGTTCGTAATCATGATTGACTAATACTTGACTGTGAAACCCTGCTTCAAGATTCTCTACGCCTTCATGCTAGATCTAGGTTTTGGCACGTCTGTAAGCCAGCCACAGCGAGGCAGCCAAGGATTCGGAACAATCGGCGACCAGGTACGCAACACAGGTAAGATCACAAAAGAAACATCAACCGAGGCGTCGCCGCATGGTGTAAGCAATTGAACGAGGACCAACGATGATGGCCTAGACTTTGCGTTGTTCTTGACGCAACGGTTATAATTCAAGTCCCCCTTCGGCCGCCTGTGCTCATGAGCGTGATCTTCTGCTTCTTTTTCTTTTTCTTGTTGTTTCCAGCTCCTCCACTTCCCGTGCCCATGACCTCGGCACTGGTGCTGGCACCGGCACCAGCACCGGCACCAGCACCAGCACCAGTCGTGTTGCCGTCCATGGCGTCAATGGCTTCGAGTTGCAGGGCCAGTTCGGCGGTGCCTAAAATGTCCTCATCCTTCAACCAGCCATCGTCTACGAGGGTAGGAGCGGGTTCCAGCTCCGGAGAGGCCGGTATCACTCGCGTTCCCCATACAGTCCGCTGTGTCGAAGGACTCGTTGACATCTCCGCCAGAGTCTCAAACCCGGGCCTGCGATCCGGTGGCGTAGTTCCAGACGATGCGTTGAGAGGCTGGAATTGAGAAGGATCAAGCATCAATCTGTGATTTTCTTCTTCCAGAGGTTCCAAAGCCACGTGTCGGCGACCTGTGGTGCCAATAGCGCCACGCAGGGCAGCTGCCTCGAGGCGCTCTGACTGTAGCCGCTCACGTTCCTCTTGGGCAGCCTTTTCGTGGTTCTTCTTCCTCCGCTTTTGTATCTCGGCAGAGAACGTCTCCAATATCTCGGGTGAGACAATATCCGTCCAATCGCATTCCAGAAAGCTGATGATGCAACCCTGCGGCAAATGCGCGAGATATTTAGTTCTCTTGCGGAGAACGTCGTCGACGACGTGGCCCGTGGAAATGTGCTCAACGCGAGGTAGAAGGGTTGACGGAAACGCCGAAAAGGCCCCATACTTTGCCTTCAAAATTCGAATATCCAATGGAGAAAGATACAAGTGCGGCGGAGCGCTGTAAAAGTAGTAATCAGCGTCGGACGATGGCTTAGAAGCCGAAGAATGCGCCAGCAAGGCGAGTGCTTCAGGTTTCTGTAATGCACATGTCTTTTCCTCCGCTGCATGAATGGCCCGGACGGCCTTTTGGCTCCATTCCGAATCGAGACCAAAAAGCGTCTCGTCTTCCTTTTCTTGTTTCAGAAGCGCCGCGATCTCCTCCTCATACTGATCAGCCATGTACCTGACGGTACCCTTCATAATTCTGGAATAGTCCATGACATTGGCGGCGTAATGCCAAGGGACGTCGTCTCCAGAATTAAGCACTTCGACGCCGCCTTCACGGGGCAGCGCTAGGGCACAGCTCGCCTTCCTTGCCATGAGACGCAGAACGACGTCATCACCCACGCGGGGAAACGAGCTCTCCTGACCAGCGTAAAATCGGACAGGTCGTACTTCATGGAGATAAATGGTATCCTCACATATGGGGCATTTTTTCCATCTGGGCCCCCTCCCAGCTTTCGAGTCCTCATCGCCACCAGAGTTCATGAATCGGATCAAGCAGGGCAAGCAGAAGATATGTCCGCATTTCGCCATGCGTGGGGCTACTGGCTCGGAAAGGCAAATTGGGCAAGAAGCTGTCTGCGACTGAGCCGAGGCAATAATTTGTAAAACGTTCGACCAGTCCAGAGGCAAGTCGGCATCCGCTGCTTGTTTCGAGTAATGGCCCTCCGGAGACACTACAAAACGATAGTTGGAATGAACGTATCTCGCCTTATCAGCAGCGTGATGACCAGAGCCCGGGCCCCAAGTAGGGTTCCGCCGGTTGGATCTGGGGTGGTAGGCATGATCCTGGAATTGGCGAGAGGCAGTGTAGTTCAGGAGGTGCGTGATAGACGTTTGACCTCTTCTGCTCGAGGGATTTCGTACCGCTCGAAGCTCCGCCATGGTGTCATACTCGTCAGGATTGCTGAGGCTTCTCTGGCCAACGCCTGGTCGCCGCTGATTCTTGTGCTGCTTTCGTGAACCTTGACCCTTGCGGGGCGCAGTCTGCGAAGAAGACGGCCCCGGCAGAGCGCTGCGACGAAAAGACTCAAAGCTCGACGTCGCAGGGCCGGTCTGGGCCTGAGATGGGTAGCTGGGGGGCGTCGAAAGGCTCTTGCCCGTGACGACGCTCGAAGGATTCATGACCGATCTGTACGGAGACAGACAGAAGAGTCCAATGACGGACGGAATCTGCGAGGGTCGTCTCGGTCAGCCCTTGATGCTGACAGCAATGGTCAACATCCTCTCCGAACACTGAGACGGACGCGATGGGTTCGCGTCTCACCGATTGCCGTCCTCACTGCCGCCGATGGGAGAAGCACGGACGCTGTGAGAACAGTCCGGTGACGTGGGATTTCAAGCTGCCGATCTATGCTCAAAAAAAAACACAATTCAAAGACAGCTTGAATCAAGATAACGGATAAAATCGATGACTCTAACGAGAGGGGGTCCAACGTGGACGGACCCCGGCAGTGGTGGTGGAGCAAGTTCGATCAACTCGGTCAGAGCAGAAACGGGCAGGCCCAGATGAAGCCCACAGTGACGCTGGTCTGCAGAGCACGTGACGGACCATCCCTTCTTCATCCCTTCACAAAATGCCATGCACGCGCGCATGTTGTCTAAGGGGCTCTGCGACGAAATGACATTCGGCGATCCTCTCGGGAAGGCTGGACCGGGTCTCTGAATCATCTTTTCATCAGGAACAGCCATTTCAGTGGCTAGTAAGCTCCACGAACTGAAAACCTTTCCACGCTAGGCAAACTCTCACTCGGTCGTTTGGCGCCGTCAAGACGCTGGAGAATAGAATTTTTTCTAGGGGTACAACCGGATCTCGACACTTTCGCATCATACTAGCAGGAGACGGAACACTTGGCAATCGGGGGACTACTTCGCGGCTGAGAGCGTGGTCGTGAGGCGTGGTCGTAGAGGGAACAGACTCAATGATGTTTGGTACCGGATAACAATTAAGTTTGCTTGCCAATCAGTCAAAGGGAGCAGTTGAGATTAATTACATATCAAAGTATCTGTACCTCTTAATTTCCCGTGACGCTGTTGTCATGCTGACTTCCGTGGCATTCCTCACATGATCCGCTGCCCGTGGGAATTCACTTCCAATATCAATGCTGAAACCAACATGCGCAATGAGCGGCTTCATAATGATCATCAACAAACCCTGTGGCGAGCCATCGTCGCCCGCTGTGTGAAAATCAAATCTTCCCGACTGCTCACTCTTTTTCCGCACGAAATTTGAGGGGGAATCATTTGACACAAGTGCAGAAAGACAACCGACAGGCCAATAAACATCACCAGAAGAAAGAAACAAACGGCAGCGTGGCTTTCCCTCCTAATTGTTCCCGATTCTCACTCATCCAAATCTTGCCTGATATTCACGTGTTGACAATTACTTCAATTTGGCTTTGAGCTTGCTAAACATGGCGCTCAGGCGATGCTTCTTCTTGTCGCCGGTTGTGCCAACAGACTTAGAGTCAGTGCCATTACCATTCGCGGCGGATGCGGAAGCAACTGATTCTGTAGTCTTGCTGTCCCCGTCGCCAGTGCTAGTGGCAGCGGCGGTCGAGGGCTTGGTCTCGGCCTCGGCAGTTTTGGTGGCGGCAGACGACCCCGCAGCAATCTTGGGCGTGCTATCTTTGGCAATCTCGTCAATGGCGGGCGCCGCCTTCACTTCCTTGAGAAGCTCAGTCTCGACCTGCGCTTTATCTTGGACAGCAGCGGTGCTGCTGGCAGCCTCAGGACTCTTGCCGGCCTCGGCGATGGAGTCTTTGACTTCCGAGGGAACCTGAGGGGAAACCTTATCCAGAGGTGTGACCTTGTTGCCGGATGCGAGAGCATCCTGTGCAGCAACCGGAAGCCGATCCTTGACAGAGTCAGGGAGTGTGTTGTTGAGAGCTGATGCGGCAGCATTCTTGGCGTCGACAAGAGCAGGCGTGGCGTCGTCGGAGAATTTAGTCGCAGCCGCACCGGCAGCAGCGATGGCAGCACCCCCAGCGGCGGCAGCGGCGCCAATTATGGTACCGGTGTTCTCCTTCTTCTCTGTGCCAATACCCGATGTACCAACGGAGGTGGCAGGAGCCTCGGGAATTTTTGCTTTGATCTCTTTCTCTACTTCTCCCTTTTCCTTGACCTCACTGGGAACGGCCGAGGCTTCGGGGGAGACGCCAGCCTTCTCCTGGCTCTCCTTGACAAGCTTGGGAACCTTGGATTCCAGAGGAACCTCACCAGCGAGGGCAGCGGTGGTTGCATTGGGTCCTGTAGAATTGATGGCCGGATTGACCACCTCGGTATTCTTGGAGCCTATTGGTAAGCTAGACTCGGGAATGAAGGGTCCCGCGGCAGGAGGCAACGCGGCGCTCGCAGAAGCATCCAGGGCGGGAGCGGGAGGGAGCGCGTCGCTTTTCTCATACGACTCCTTGTCCAGCTTGACATGCTGATTTACGTCCTGAGAGGTGATAGACTTGGGAATTTTCTCGCCGGGAGCAAGCTTGATGGGGTTGCCAAGGCCTGCGGTGGCAGGAAGTGGATTGATGCTGACAGGCTTGTCTTCTAGCTTGGTATCCTCGTTGGCAGGCGTAACCGGGAATCCACCGGGCACGTCAGATGGTGTCGCGATGGGCTCTTTGGACTGGGCGGCGGCAGCTGGCGAGGTGGCAGCGACGGCGGCAGCGACAGCAGTACCGGACGGCTGACTGTCAGCTGGAAGCTGCTTGTTGGCAGCGGCGGCCTTGTTGCTGTTCTTCTTGTTGCCTTTCTTGGCCATATCGGTGACGGTAGTAGACTCGGGAGTGACAGAATTGAGAAAGGGGGTCGTAGCAATAGAAGCTGACTGGGTCGAGTTGGCGAGGTCGTTGGGAGTCAAGAAATTGTTGATGTTGCCTTCGTGGTCGGGCTCGTGTGGATAAGATTCGTTAATTGTCCAGTTGTTATCGACGACAAACTGATGGCGCGGGAAACGACAGAGGGAGTGAATGGAGTTAGTCACAGCTCTGATCCCGAGAAATGACGAACTGCGCGTCAATGGATCAATTGAAAGGTGAAAGAGAGGAAAAAAGGGAAATGCTACGTGCAAAATAATAGAAGGCGCATGGGGTGGGCGTGACGTGGGATATAAGCAAGTGGGGTTACTGGCGTAAGGGGCTGGAGCTCGTCCCACTGCTGGTTGGTCGTGGGCCGCCGAAGCAGCTGGAAAGGTTGGTGAAGAAACAGCTAGGCAACCATGTCGCGGCGCCTGATGTGCGCTTTTGGTGGGTCCCTCCTGTGCACAGAGAGTACTTTTCTGCAGTTGCGTGCTCGCAGAGCTAGCTTGTTTTTTCGTTTGGAAACTGGGATCCATGGACCAGAGTGGAACCAATTGTCGGGCAATTTCGACAATGTCCATCACGATATTCCAGCGGATTGCGTGAGTGACGAAGAAGCAACAAGCCGGCAAGCAAGGCCAGCAAAGCCAGCAGGCAAGTAGGCGACTCGTCAGATCTGACGGGATGGATGGGCTGTCGGGGCTGATGGTGGGCAGAGCGGAGGTGGCCACGTCTCCGGCCGAGCTCAGCCATGCGGACTGCTATGCAATATACTCTGCATGATCCTTCATATCGCCGCAGTTGGGGCATCCGTACTGGAGTCGACGACTCTTGATTGAGGATCGTAGCTCGCCCGATTTCTTGGCCTGGACAGTGCTGTCGGCGATGACGGCGCTCGGCGCTGACGAAAACAGCCGGCGGCCGCCTTGGAAAGCGAGACACTTTTCTGTGTAGCGACGCGCGCCAACCCAGCGGCGTCCAAGACAGTGTCTCGATTGGGGGTTCGCGCCGCCGGCCGGGCCCTGTCTGACCCTGCAGGGCGAGTTGCGGCGAGCTTCTAGAGCTAAGCCCGGTGGCTGCATCCAGCAATTTTCCTTGCCATTCCAGTCGTAAGCTGTCTCTCTAACCAGAGCCGGCCGCGCGACAAAGAGATGAATCATGACCGCAGATGTAGGGCTTCGTTCTCGTCGCAAAGCTGCTGTGTTGGCACCAATAGTCGGCCACAATTCTACTGACACAACCGTCGATCGTCGAGCGAAGGCGTGGAAGCGGATTTTGCCGATGATAATGCAATGCTTTCGTCATGCTTGTAGGCTCGACGATTGTATCAGACGGGCTAGTGATCGCCCTCTGTGTTGAAAGTTTTCCTTCCTGCACGGAAACAGCGAAAAAGGATCTCTGACACAGCCGACGTCGCATCTGTTGTGACCTTGTACCGTCGATTTGATGCAGTGACCAGCCACGTCCAACCGTTGACAGGGCCAAACCCAACGTCAAAAGGGGGCCCCGCCCCGAAAGCCATAGATTGCATATTGCCAAAGAGGGATTTCTTTTCGTCGTCGGCGTCTTCTTCGCCGGCAGCAAGCGTGAATGATTGTCGCTCACTGGCGTTTGATCCAAAGAAGGGGTAGAAGGTTGTAAAGTCGGAGGGAAGAGGGTAGAGGAGGATGGGTAGGAGAAATTTTACATCATCAAAATCGCGCGAGACTCACTTTGTAGTATATCTTGCTCGCAGCGATCTTGTCGGGAAACTGAACCGTCTTTTCAAAGACATCACCCTTCTTTTCCAGCTGCACTGACTTGGTCCACCCATCGAACGAGCCGGTGACGAGGACGTCGGACGTATCAGCGGTGGGACTCGCCCTAGAATTTGGAAAAATGATGTCAGCGTTGCTTTCAGGCTGAGACAGTCGCTAAGAAGGCCCGCAGATGAAGGAGACAGGTAGGATGCCGCCCTCTGGTCATCTCCGGTGGAGATTTTTTTTTTGGGTGGGGGGGGAAGGGGGGGAAGGAGGCAGATGCTGTTTGCGAGACTCGTTCTTTCAGGACAAGAAGGAGCGCTCTCATGCGCGAGGTGCGCAAGGCGGGGAAAGGGGGAGCAAGCTGAGCTTGAGCTGTAGATCGATCTTGGTTTCTTCTCTCTTGCGAAAGGCACCGAAGAGCTGGATGGAAGACGAGATGGGCGGGAAAGGGGAGACGGGGAGCTGCTATCACGCGGTTGAACCAACTCACCATTTGAAGGTATAGCTGCCCATGGTCGCGATTCCTCACCACCGGTAGAGGAACGAGCGGAGCCGACTAGGCAAGACGCAACAAACAAGCGACACTGCAGATGAGGCGTAAAAGAAACGACAAGGTCGGAGCGACGAGGATTCGAGTTTTTTTTTTTTGGCCTTCCAGTCGGGAGCGCGGTTGGCTTTTTACATGAGAGCACAGGCTCGCAAGGGGGGCTGGCAGGTTTGGCACCAGGCGGTCAATTTTTTTGGGGGGGGGAGGAGGAGGAGAGGAGAGTGGCGTCATATCACGTCCCGTCATGTCCAGTCAGGTTACTTGATAAGCTCCAGATTCTCGTGCCTGAACCGGATGGGGTAGACGGGATTCGGTCATAGTTGGCGGAGCTGGCTGCCCATCTCGGCTGTCTCTGCGCACAACCTGCTCGTGCTAGTCTGTATACAGGAATATTTGTGCGGATGGCAAAAGAGAAGCAGCAATTCGAAAGGCAAAGCGCCATCTTCACACAGGCTGCTCGCTCATCCTGATGGTGTCGGCCAAGATTAAAACAATCACCCCAGGCTCCGCTTGCTCTTTCCTTGTTGGTGGAGCGTGGTCTTTGTCTGTCTGGTGCACGCACAGGAGCTCCACCATCAAACATAGAGCTGACCAAGATGCAGGCATCCACGACTCTGTTTGTCTTGTCGGAATCCAGCCGGCAAGACGAGGCTCGAAAACCGCAAGCCACATGATGTATCGGAAGTAAGCGGAAGACAATGCTCGAATACAAGAGTCCAGGTCTAGCGCGGTTTGCGCGGCCGACATCGCTGCGGCCCGCCGTCATGCAAGGCTTCTTCTTAGTCTCGCAAGGGCCTGTCTGTCATTTCCCCCGCCGGCGCTCCCCGTCTCTCTCTCTTGCCTCGTCCTCTGCCAGCCATTGTCGTCAGCTCACTGCCAAGTCACTCGAATGAGCCCATCTGCACCCCTTGAATTTCCGCCGCGCATGAAAGTTATCTTCCATGATCCGATCAATTGCGTCACATCCACGTGCGGGTAGCCGACTTGTGATCCGCGAGATGCCCGCCGGTACAACCATAATCTAACGGTCGGCCCAACCACCCAGCATCTAAATCGGCACGTTTGGAGGCACCCCTGCTTCCCGCGCGCTTGTCCCGGTGTGACGGTGCTTCACAGACAAAGAATAGTGAAACTTGCATAGTACTTATCCCAACAAAACGCAAACACCTTGCCTCTCATCACCGAAACACTGCTGTCTGAACACGAGGGAAAGAAGGAAGGAAAGAGTAATCGGTGTCATGAAACCCAAATACGAACAATTCTGTTTCTCCTGCTACACTCGTCAAGTCATGATTTAACGCCCAACGAACTTGCTGCCGACTTATTTGAGGGAAGGACATCTTGATTAGAGCGAGGAGAGTGAAAAGAGTTCCGGCAATTCATCTGCGTATCCAATTCTGCATCAGGTGGTCCTGACCCTGACCCGGGCGTCTGAAAAAAAAAATCATTTTCGTCGTCCGAGTGGAAGCCGCGAAACATCGAGAACTCAAGCACGTTGCGGCTCTCTAGCTCGTAAAACGCTGGCGTCTGGCCTTGAAGGACGCCGGACAGCTGCTTGTCAGGTCGACCTCGTAATGGGCCACGGGAGATGAACAAATCCAAGTCAGAGGTGAGCTTCCAAGTCTACCAGGATCTCACGGAGCTTGGCGTGACCCCGTCGCCTTTCGGTTCATTGCCCCGATGCTTGTCCAAGATGCGCTGCAGAAGTCCGAAGTTTCTCGGTAGTCTCGAGCCAATCAATGCAACGTTGAGACAAAGACAATGATTTGCGGAGACAGCCTGCGCTCAACAGTCGAAGCATGAGCAGCCATCTTCGTCGGGGGCATCATTGAGATACGCTATACGACAGAGCGAAGGCTGGACATCATGTCGTCAGGCACGCTGCCAAAGACAAAGGCTGAATCACTGTAGTATTGCAGACGGCGTGGACTCGCATCCGGATACAATTAACGTTCTCGCTGCCCGCTCGAAGATGCATGATCATGTCGCGGGTGAGGGCGGGAAGACTATTGCACCAAGACGTCGCCAAGACGTCATCCATTTCTCTGCAGCGCAGACGACATTGCTCGGCGTCTCAAGGGCAATGGTATCAACCGGCTCCTCTCAAGTTGATACATCTTGGGCCATGTGCCTATCAGCACTGGTCAACAACAAGCAACGCCTCTGGCCTGCGGACCATCCGAGAATATCATCAGGGCGAGAACGATGTCGGATCCAACATGAACACGAATTGGCTTCGATGTGTTTCCCATCAAGAGCTTAGTTCTGACTTTCCCCTACATCTGAAACGCTTCGGTTGAAAGCGAACTCGTAGCTGTGTCTTTCGTGATGGGATACTATCCCCCATAATTCCTTAATAATATTCCTCGTGTCTCGATGTCAATGACTAAACCAAGTTCCGTGGGCTGGCAAATTAAAAAGGCCGGAATATCACCGTGACACTCCCTCACCTGAGTCCAAATTCTGCATCTGGCCTTTATTTCTGGCATCCACAAGCCATGGCAACAAAGCAAGACCCTATCAGTAACTTTATCCGACAAGTGCGTATTCGAACGCAGTCGCTGTTGTCACAAACGCCCAAGAACGAGATCAGAGAGGCCTTTGCTGAAACTCTCTCCTCACTGAATATCTCGGGTTCTGTGTGAAAATCATGGCTCGCAATGCGGTAAAAAAAAAGGCATAAAGGATGAGTGGCTCTCTGGCCACAGCGAGTCCTTGCCGCACCACAGACCGAGTGATGAGTGCCAGAATGTCCTTCCAACAGGCCGAAATGCTTCTTCCCACAAACAGAGAGGGGTAAAAGGCGCCTGTGGTGGCCTCATAAACGAGTTCTCCGTGCGAGACACAATGACCCTGGCTTTGCGAATCTCGTGATACTTTGTGGCGAGAGTAACTGCTGAGTCTCGCATCTGTTGACAGGTGCTGAAAATTGCAACCCCGATGCTGCGATGACAAACAGATGCCCTGAATTCGTCTCTTCGGTGGAACAGCCTCAAAAACGAGTCGGGCGTCGGTTTGTGATGCGGGCAATAACATGACGTGTTGATGTACTGGACATACAAGTTCGCAAAATGATAGAAGAGGTCGTGTAATGGCATGTTTGGTCGTCTGGGTCAGTGCCAGTCTCTGATGTCAAGCCGCTTTGTGGACTGGATAGCACCATGCCGTAAGAATAGGTCTCTCGTACAGGTTAGTTCGACTGCACTGTTTCTGTTGGAGACATGGCCGACGTGTCGGCGATGAAGGTTCGCAAGTGACCAAGATTCGCGGCTGGATGCCTTCAAGCCATTGATTAGTGAAGTCGGGCCCAGACTTACGACAGTCTGTGCCGGCAGGACGTCTTCAGTTTCTTTCTCGGGTATCGGATATACCATTGACTCTGGTGCCCTGCGCAACTTTGCCGTTGATGCAATCGACGTGGTGTTGCTTGTTTGGCAGAGCTGAGATGCGAGCGGGAAGCCCAAGAGACTCTGGTTCAATGTCAGAGTGCGCGTGAGGCAGAGTTGCCTTGAACATATTCATCAGACCCCATGACTCTTTGCCAGAGCCAGCTCGCGAGCCCGATGGCCTTGGCTCCCTGCGCTCGCGAGCTGCACCATTGCGGTCACGCCATCTTTACGAGGATTATTGGCGATGGCATCAAATTTGATGCTAAAAGGGCTGTTCGACATGACTCGCTGACTGAGATTTAATACTGTTTGTCTCGTTTTGAGCCAGACTGCCAGTGTTGATGAGGTGTCTCTGACTCGGCGGTATGACTGTCAACTTCTCCTGCTTGTATACCAGGTGCCTGGACAGCGTCTGTGAGTTTCGGAAATCAGACTCTGTCTAGAAAGGCAGAACATCGCTGCAAGGCGAATGTCGGCCAGCACGAAAGCCCGCAACTCGACCGAACAGCAATCAGGTGGAAATACTATTATGGTCTGGAAGATGACGAGATTCGTCTCCTGTTCGGTGATGGGCCCGTAGGCAAAAAGATATTAAGACGGAATGAAACTCTGCAGGCACGGAGGCAATTGAGCGAGTGCGATTGCGATTCACATCTTGTAGAGTAGCGTCGTTGTGCCCGTAGGCCCTTGATGATGGCTCTCACGCTCAGGTCCTCGGCGGGGAATGCCTGAGGTTAAGGCTGCTAATGGAGACCTCGTCGCCCCGAGGCTGCACCGCGCCAGCCGCAAGAAGAGGAAGAAAAATCACCAGTTCTGCCAGCTCTGTGCAAAGCAAGGAGGAAACCATTAAACGCAAGACGAAACAGAAAGCAAAAGGAAATTCAGAAACTCAACCGAGCCCATCGTCCTGATATCCGGATCTGACAAAGTCGGTCCCGTCACGCAAGTAGTTCGAGTCGCTCGTTATTATTGCGGAGCTAATTGAAACTAAGCTGCAGCTTTGAAGCTTCCCCTTTCCCCTTCCACATCGCCACGCTTCGACGCATAATAGCTCCACGTCTGATAACGAGGCCAAGCATTGGTAGTGCCGGACCGACACTGTGGCATCCGCCTGGCCTCGTCAAGAGGTGGAGCACCGGTGACGCAAGCCATGCATTTCGAGACAATATCTACATATGCCAGCACAGTACGGAGTAGATTCTCGCATTCTGGTGAGAATGCCATCCCGCGAACTAATGATTAGGCGTCATTCCCAGCAAGAACCACCATTTTTACCATGATGTACATTTGTCATCTTCTCGACCCGAAGCGACGGGTTCATGCCATTGGCCTTGACTTCCCCTGAGGTCATCCCCTAACCTCTGCTCCCCACCATAACGTCGAATTTCATCATCTACTTATTACCGTTGTCCCCATCTTCATGGCATTTTGCTCATGGGAGAATCCCTGCTATCGAATCAGACCCAACCTTGTCGTTGTGCGCCAAGAATCCGTTCCCAACTTCACATGCAGCAGGTGGCGACTATGTACTGCGATATCTTTGATGGCCAGCACCATGATTTCGTAGAGGGAAAAGGAGAATCTTTGTCAGCAGTCTCGCATTGCACTCCCGTTAATATGACGAGCCTGATGTGGACTTATCGACGGATACATAGGTGGGCAGCATCGCAAATCTCGAACAAGTTGGAACATCAATGCCATTGGCGCATTCCTCGTTGAGAACAGTTATACCAAGGAAATTGTCGAAATTGCCACGGGCTTGGGAGGTATAGAACAATGGCCCTTCAACAACGACAATGCGCTCCGACGAAAGGAGCCGCAGCACCATGACTCGGGCCGTCTTATTCGGACAGCCCGCGGCATCCAGATCCTCCAGCTTGTTGACTCGTCCATCCATATTTCCAGCGATTTTTTGTCAAGATTCCGACCCCAGAAATGTCAGTCTTCTTTCCGAACAAATACACCGAACATCCATGTTCTTCGGCCGAAGGGTGTCCCACCAACGTCAACTCGGTCATCGATTTCGCCTTTGGGGGCTGCTTGGCAAGCTGCGGAACGAGCCGCATATTGGCTGATTCAGAGTGCGAAGAAAAGAGCCGCGTCAAGCTCTGACTGCACCGGCCCGGGGCTGACTGTCGCCGGAAATCAGGACTTCTGGGGTGTCAGAAAGTCACTGGCCTTCCGTCCGGGACAGAACACGATGGATTCCGAAGGCACGTGAAAGTATCTTTGGAGCACAGGGCACAGAGCAGCTTTGAGCTTGATCTATCCGCCATGAACCAAACGCACCACATACACGGTGCAACTTGTGAGAGCCGCGGCAGATTTCAACATCCTATGATGGGAGAGTATCTACACGAAAGGCTTTGGCCATCCTCGCTGTGCAAAACACCACACGCAAACGCGAATACCCGCGCCATGGCCTCCGTCAAGTGATTCTAGGTCGACGTGTCTCCAAAATTCAACCAGATACCATGCGACCGGCCTGGTTGGCTGCGAACGACATTGCTGTTGTCTGGCGCGCAGCAAAGAGTGGTCTGATAGGGCATTTCCGCCGTGTGGAATACGAGGTCAACGAGATGGTCCAGTCAGCGCAGGTCGTGTGAAAGGCAGCGAGCGGACAAAGCGCAATGATAGTTTGATGAACCTTTCTCTCTCCCTCTCTTCTTTTTTCCCCTTTTTTCCAGGGACCTTGTTTTTCCTTTCCACCGCAGCACTCTTGTCTCCGGATCAGATACCTCGGCTAGAAGATACGATGCAACAAGCAAGCGTTGGCGTGCCTATCTACTTCAGTCCGGACAATTCGAGATTCGCGCCATGCGCGGCTCGCACGGGGGGCTTCTTCCATGTGCCCTGCCCACGCAAGGTGCGGCCTGCGTCATTCACTTGTGTTCGTATCAGCGCACTAGCTCAGGCCGATCGATGCGCGGTAAGACGGGCGATGAGAAACTGTGGGAACGAGGCACCAAGGGCTGCTGTGACGCCGTGATGCCATCATTCATTCCAAATGAGATGTATTCGCGGACTGCGATGTACATTTCGCTGCAGGCTTTTTCATCAAGGGGCTATCCCGTGTCAATCTATCCAAGTCGGCCAATCGACAAAATGGGTCTTGCGACGAGGGACCGCACGTAGTACGCATAGCCAATGACTTGCCTCGAACCAGCCAGGCTCCTCACACGATGAGGAAGAAACGTAGCCCAACTATACTTGTTATGTAAGAAGCTACACTTCTCAAACAAATTTGTCACTCACAAGCCGTGAAAAAATATGTATCCTTCCTATTGTTCAACCGTGCTTCTCCATAAACTGCTGCTCCTGTCACCTTGCGATCCGTCCCCGTGGGGAAACGAACGAGTGGGTAAAGAAACCCTTTTTTTGCTCTCGCTGCGCTCACTCCCAGGCGCCGCCTGCGTACTCACAGCTATCGTGAAAGAATCTAGGCGAACGGTGACCGTTTCTTTCCCCGCCGTCCCGCCCGACTCACGATCCCGCCTTTTTTTCCCTTTCCTGGTAGGGCTACCGTCTGCCGAGAAACGGTGGCAGAGGATTATACTTTGCACCCTGTTTCTTTCTTTCGTTCTCTTTTCTTTTGCGTCGTCGGATCGTGGCGTTTTGTTGGATTATCAAAATGACGACATGCTCGCTTTGTCCCTTTTTTTTTAAACTATTCGTGTACGCATCCTGCTGTTGGCGCCTTGAGTTCAAACATGCTCTCCAAAGACGATGCAACACTATATCAACGCACATAAACAGTACATCGCCCATCCGATACCCTTTCACCATGCAAATCGAAGAAGAAGAAAAAACCCTCATCTGCATCTTCAAAATCCCATTCAATGCCTCCGCTTTTCTTGGCCCTCATGCAGATTGCAGCAAAGACCAGGAAAAAAAAGAGAAGAAGGAAATCAAAAAGGTTCGCTCGATTGGGCAACTCCGAAACCCCGTTCTGCTTCTACACATCTCAATCCACGCATCATTCCAGGGCTGGGGCAGCACAACGACGTCAACCTGCTTTTGAACGTACAGAACGTTCCCATACAGTACATTTACATTATGCAAGTGTAACGCCAGCCGGATCGAGAAGATTTATTACAAAATCTACCTAGCCGACCAACACGGAGTGATACTGTGCGAGATGCTGCGCCCCCCCCAAGGACTAGGTGGACACGATAAGCATCTATCTACAGGCTGTACGGAGTAAATGTTCCCTTTTTTTTCTGTTCTTTGCGCGCGCGATTGGCTCTGCCTCACATGCCGCGAGGAGGCGGCCATTGGCGCCAAACTCTTGTTAAGGCGAGAATTCCACCCATCGGAGCTTACGCTTTGGGTGTTGTTTTTTTACAACCAATGGCGTAGGTGAATCTTGTTGGCCGCCATCATGTCATGAGGCTTTTTTAAGGAAAAAGTCTCGTTCGGTCTTTTTTTTTTTCAGAGGGGCACAGCCCGCTGTTGGCTTGAAAAAGGACGCCATTTCCAAAATAGATTCGGGGACTTTGATGCAAACCACATAAACAGTCAACTCAAGTGTCCCCACGCGCCATGACAATCACGCCTGCGTGGTCGGACCCTGCTGGCAGCCATCATGACGATACGTTCGGGCGCGCTATTCGTCCTGACGTAGCCATGCACCACACCAGCTCACAATTGGACATTGATAGACAGAACGAGACCCCGTCGTCACCCACCGCCGTCGTGTCTGCTCTCCTTTGACCTGACCATCCGAGCTGATGTTGGTCGGCTCGGCCCCAATCAGGCTGGTGACGTGCGCCATGTCACCGCCCACATAGCAGCAGCCACGGCTCGTGGCAGCGGCAACGGCAGTTGGACCTTTCTTTTTCCCCTCTGCGCCTTTTGGATACACAGCCTCTCTTTTTTTTATGGTACGTACAAACGTGGTTTGTGTGTGTGTGTGTAAGATTTCATGACGTTATTGTGCTACGTGTCTTTGAGGTACGTAGCAGTGCGTGCTTATCTCAATGTGCCTCTGCCTCTTGTACGCAGTCACCTTCGGGGAAGAAACAGCACCATTTGATTGACATTTGATCCGACTCCCGCCCTGGCCGCCGCCAGACAAGCACGTTGAGCACTCAGACACACGCGCCCAGGGAGTCTATTGGCTTGATGCAAAGCACCGCTGTGGGTGGTATCCGGTGCAATGCCTTATTGCCGGATACTTACATGCTATCTGCAAACCGGCTCAACGAGGCCGGCTTGGCTGACGACTGTGCCAAGCAGGAGAGCATTGTAGAGAGAGCGGACTTGATGTCGGTCGAAGCCGGCGAGCCGTCGGACATGTGCCGGCTCGGCCGTGTCATTGGCATGTGACGGTGGTAACGTGACAAGCACCAGCTGTTGGCTGGGCTGGGATTCTTTGTCGTGTCACTTGACACCTGGACAAGTCCCAACGGGCCAGCTTTGGAGAAAGAAACAAACAAAGAAGAGGGAAGAAAAGCGTGGGCAGGTCATGAACCCAATGTAGCTTCGTGCAATCATTACTAGCTAGTTTGCTTACGTAGGTACGAAGCAAGAGAAATGATGAAAAAGAAAATCCCGCTAATTTCGCCGGGCATCACTGCCCCCAAAGCCCCCCAAGGATCTTTGTCAGACCTCCAATCTGAGACACAGAATAGCGACGATCTCACCTTCCGGATAATACGTACGTACCAACTCCGTACTGTGCATGCTATTCAAAACGTTGAGTGGGGAGGACGAAGGGGGCAAAGGATGGCCGTGACAAGGGGGAGAAGGGGGGAGGGGGCAATGATCGATTCTCTCTCTTCATTTTCTCCCCATGGCTATAAAACCGATGGAAAACTTCAAGGGCAGGCAGGCATGTGGGCCGATCCATGGATAGAAGAGTTGTTTCAGACGGGCAAGTAAACGATGCTGCATCAAGACCGCTTAAAATGCCGCATAGTTCAATGTAGAATTACGTAGTGCAAAAGCCAGAAATAATGAATCGAGTAATGAATCATGAAGAAGGAGAAAAAAGACTCGAGTTTTTGACATGTTCCAGTCCTTGCTCTGGCGTACGTATGGCTCCGCGACTCGAACGTCGGCATGTGATTTTGAGTCATGCATCACTTCTTTGTTCCTTTTTTTCTTTTTTCTCTTTTCTCTAACCAATCAGAGGCCGGGCTTTGGCTTTGCTGCATGGCTGCTGCGTGTACTTGAAGTGGGTCCGCGGTATCACCGTCATGAACTGCCAAGTCGGGACAAGCCAATGTCGTCGTGGTCTTTGTCAGACTGCATGGGCATGTAATGTAGTACGTACACATGTGTGTGTGTGTATGTGTAATGCTGTACGTACGGCTCCAAAGACCGGGTTGATACGGGTGGCGCGCGCTGAATCGGAGAGTCGACGACGACGACGACGACAGCTGGGGGAACATTTGAATTTTCAAGTGGAGACGTCTGAAGCAGACAACGCTCCGTCTTCCCATTCTGTCCTTCTCTCGCTCTCTATCTCATTCGTTGATTCCGGGTCCGTTTCTCTACCTTTTTCTTATTACATTTTTTTTGTTCTTCATTTCATCCTCGGCACTTGGCTTTGCCGATTGATGTCTCGCCCTAGCTAGTCTAATTAGAGCCATCAGTCTATTGGCTTCAGCTGAATCGAGATGTGTGTCCCAGCGACAATGGCTCGATCCCACTTGCTGCTGCTGCTGCTCGACAAAACACACACACACTCACACACACACACACCACAAAAAAAACCTCGCTAATAAAGATCGAGAGACGGTGCGGTGGGACCGGGCGAGCCAGCGATTCGCTGCCCGCCACCGTCTTGCGTCCCCGAGCGACACCGTATGAGGCATCCCGTTGATAAGGAGAGGAGGAGGGAGGTACATGTGCACGGGCAACGGTCAGGCTCGAGCATGACGAGCGCAAGCGCACTCCGTACGCACGTATAGGAACGCAGCAATTACCCTGAGACGGCATGTGGTCCCCTCTCTCTGGCCCCCCCTTGTGATTGTCGTTGTGGTTCCTGGTCTGGTTCCGTATTACCGCCGTTGCCCGACCGAGTAAGACGGTACAGTCGTACTACTCACTGTACGTGGGGGGGCTGTTGGAAGACGGAGGGCCGCAGTGGGGGGGGGCCGGAAACTGAGTGAAAATATGAGCTGGCGTTGGGGGAAAACGCTGTTTTTTTTTAATTCTCTTTTTCTTTCGAATTCCCTCTTTGTTTCTCATAGCTAGTGTGGATATAGGTATTCAACCTTGTTTGGGAATAGGCGTGAAAAAGAGACCAAAGAAGAGAAAAGAAAACCATACGCACTGTCACAGTTTGCATCTACCGTTCGAGTTTGTGCGAGTGATAGGCTATTGAGCCCGGCGAGGGCGGGATGGGTTTGACGTCATTGTGGACCCATCCTACCGTAATGCGGCCGCCGGTTCCCTCTCCAGAGTTACGCCTTTTTTGGGGTGTATTTTTCTTCCATTATCCAATTATTTGTTTTCTTTTTTCCCTTTTTCCGTTTTTCCCTTTTTCCTCTTTTCCTCTTTTCCTCTTTTTCTCTTTTTCTCTTAAGCGCTGTCCCCACAGGGCATGATTGCATGACACGGCCATTTTCTTTTGTACATGCTCTTTCTGGTCTGGCCTGTGGGGCCTCTAGCGTTACAGGCTTACAGGGCCAGCCACGGTCGTCCACCCTGAGAAATCTTTCTCCGTTCCCCCCCCCCCCTCTTTCCCATTGAGAGCCTCATGCCCCTCCTCTAAGCCCC
>JMQE01001167.1:0-33540 GCA_000731825.1 Hypocrella siamensis
AATTTCCCAAACAGAGTCGTATTTTTTTTTTTTTTTTTTTGAAAAGGAAACCGAAACGACAAAGGCACTTGGAGTGCCCATGTCTTCCAAACCCTGACACGACCAGCTTGATGTCCTTGACTCCAGAAACTGTGAGGAAATGAGACAGCGGTGAGCAATTTGCGGCGGCTCTCCAAAAGGGAAAAAATCGGATCATGTCGAATCACGTCGAATCACGTCGAATCATGTCGAAGCAGTTTCGAAGAGCGTATTCAAAAATAGTGCATATTTCAGCGCATGCTACGGGGTCCCTGTGGATCCTGACGACGTGCACTGAACTGCCATGCACTGAGACGTACTGTACGTACTCCGTATCGTGGTGTACAACGGACTACAGTATCTTGAACCGGCCCTCCCGTACATCACCGGGATGTGACGCTGTACGCAAGTCACTTGCCGTTCAAGGCCGCAGTGCGCTAAGCTTTCTGAATCAAACCCCATGTGGAGAATTCAATGAGCGCAGGTGGGCGAGCTTGTCCATCACAGAATCCTTCCTCGTCTTGGCCCAAATCTCCTGACAGCCGCGCATTGACGAGCAGCTTGTCTCTGCCGTGGTTGGCTTTGCTGCTGCTGCTGCTGCTGCTGCAAGACCACTCGTTGAGCACATGCGTGCCATCGCAGATCCCTTGATGCTTGACGGCGGCTGAGCATTAGTCTCGCCTTTTCTTTGTCTCTCTCGCCTCGCTGATCTGATGATTCATGCATGCTGTGGCACATTGAAGTCAGGTCTAGAATTCCCAAAAGACCGTCATGGGGGCCCATCTTGCCATACCGTCCGTCTCTGATGATGCCCACATCCCCTGCAGAGTAGATGAGTAACGCGATACACGCCACCCCTGTCAGCTCCCGCCGCCAGTTGACCTGCAGTGAACCCCTGTCGGAAAAAAAGGAAAAGAGGGAAAAAATAGCCATGTGATGAGGGAGAACAGATCCAAATGCTTGGGCCAGACCACCGGTAACGAAATTGAGTACAGTAGTACCAACTGACATGCGGGTGGTCAACCGGGAACCAATCGGCATCACCGCTTCATATGCATGTCGACCGTGAAGTCGATGCGGGAAGCTGAGGAGGGACAGGCCTATCGCGCAGAGCCTTGCACAACATCGAGAATGCCTGCCCTCCCTACTCCGTAGATGCGGCGGGAAAGGGTTCTTTGCGCAGATCGAACAACGTGATGATTCTGCGTGTCTCACCGACTTGCTTCAGCTTCAGCTTCAGCTACCGCTTCAACGTCAAGATTCAGTTGGGTTGCCGCGCGCCATCGCATCTGATGATCAGGATGGAGACGTTCGGAAACATACGGTAATTCGGCCAACATCGCCAGTCATCGAAAAGTCGCGACAATGATGACAAGATGATGACGGCTTGGCATGCCTGACCCTTCCAAAGACGGAAAAACGGGAAGTCAAGCCGACTGTACCCTGCGATGCTTCTAGTGGAGAATGGACTTCTTGAGAAGCATCAGAAGAGAGAAAGGGGAAAAAAAAAAGAGGCTGCATCGAGGCAGTTCCGCGCGGGGTTCCGAGATTGAACTCGTCGCGTAGCCAGCCAATCTACGGTTTATCGCCGGTTTAGTCCTGCCGTCGGCGAGTCATACAACAAGGTGGCCACTTTTGGAATCATTGTCGATGCAGCCAGGCAAATCCAGTGAGAACGAGGGGAGCAGCCGTCGGAGTCGTGTCCGCTGCCGACGGCGGCAACCCAAGCGAAAGCACAAACAGACAGGGTGGACGGTTTCATAGCTGGGACTGGACGTGGCCCGTAACTCGCCATTGACGGCGAGCCAAGTAATCAACTATGGGCATGGATCATGTGATATGCTTTGCCATCGCGCAGGGCGAGACGGTCCAGATGGAGCGCTTTTCCGGAATCGCGTCCGTCGTCACGGCCATCGGTCGTCCGCGGCCGGATTGCTGTCCGCGGCTCATATTTTTTGTACGACACGACACGTCCGAAGCAGCATTATTCATCGGCAGGCCGTTCCATCACCCTAATTGCTGGGGACTGGACCGCCGCTTGTGTGGCGCAAAGCGCCTTGTGCGTGAGGCCGGCCAACGGACATTGTGTGCGAGAGTTCGCGAGGCCCCTCCATCACGGAGATGAGAGACATTTGATGCAACAATCGTTTTCTTTCTTTTGTCGTTCGTTTCTCAACAAATCGCCACCCAGCTCCTTCCTCGTCGTCACCTGGCCAAGCTGGCTTCGCATCACAAGATGAGGTGCCAATTTACTAGTTCCCCGTCGACCCACGCAAGCCGCTGCGTCTTAGTTTGAGTCATGATTGCCGCCATCCATCCATACAAAAAGACGGCGGAGTCTCGGGATGGACTAAAATCTGAGCCCAGCTCAAGAAGTCCCGACCAGCGCCATGAATAAATTTACCTTGGGTCGCACGTGAATTGGATTGAGTCCGAACTTGTTCTTATTGTAAAAGGCTTGCTAGCACCTTCAGTCGCCCATGTCTCTTTACCGCATCGGAGTCGACATCGGGGGCACCAACACAGATGCTGCCATTCTCGATATATGTGCCATCGATGAGCCTGGCAGGGGCGTCCTTGCCTCGCACAAGGCATCGACGACGGCTGACATTACAAGCGGCATCGAAGCCGCCATTGCCGCCATTCTCGAAACGTCGCAAGCAGACAAACAACGGGTTTTGAGTGTCACCATTGGCACAACTCACTTCATCAATGCATTGATTGAGGCAGACGCCAGGCGACTCGACAGGGTCGCAGTTGTACGTCTGTGCGGTCCTTTCACTAGGCAAATCCCCCCCTTTTCTGGATTTCCTGTTGGACTTCGCGGAGTACTTGACGGTGGCGCTTATTATCTTGATGGTGGCCTTGAGATGGACGGTCGTCCCATCGCGAACCTCCGGGAAGATCAAGTTCGTCACACCGCCAGAGAGATCTTGTCTTCCGGTGTCAGAGCAGTGGCCGTCATTGGTGTCTTTTCTCCTCTTGACCACGACGATGTCTTCGAATTGAAATGCAAAAAAATTCTTCTCGATGAAGCCCCGGAGCTGCGGGTGACGTGCTCGCAAAACATTGGTCCTACCGGCCTCTTGGAAAGAGAGAATGCCACTATTCTCAACGCCGCCATTTTGAGGACGGGACACAAAGTCAAGAACGGCTTCAAGCGTGCCATGAATCGACTTCATTTGAATTGCGCCTTGTATCTTTCTCAGAATGACGGAACTCTCATCGATGCCGATACCGCTGCTGATTTCCCCATCAAAACTTTTGCCAGTGGGCCAACAAACAGCATGAGTGGCGCCGCATTCCTCGCTGGCTTGGATAAGGTTCACGACGCTGAGCCACGAGCCGTTAAAGGGGTTGATGAGCACGAGGCCGCTCGGGACGCTTCGCCTTCGCTACCGGAAAACGACAGCGCGATTCAGCCTAGCAGAGAAGACACCGTCGAACCTCAAATTCTCGTCGTCGATGTCGGCGGCACCTCTACCGATGTCTGCGCGCTTCTGCCCTCTGGTTTCCCTCGGCAGGCACCTGGGTTTGTCGAAATAGCCGGCGTTCGCACGGCCTTTTCTATACCCGAGGTGGTTTCCATCGGCTTGGGTGGCGGTAGTCTAGTCCAGCCTGCTGCGGGTACTAATGCCACGACTGCCTCCGTCGGTCCTGCTTCCGTCGGTCATGAACTTCTGACGCAGTCCAAAGTGTTTGGAGGACAGGTTTTGACAGCGACCGACATCGTCGTAGCAGAGGGCAAGCATGTCTTGGGTGATCCGAGGCTGGTACAAGATGTCACTCCTGAACGGGCTCTAGCTGCCCGCAAGGAGATCAACAGTCTGCTTGCTACAGTTGTGGAGAAGATGAAGGTATCTACTGCACCTGTGCATGTGCTTCTCGTCGGCGGTGGCTCTATCCTGGTTGCGAATGATGACATCGCAGGTGTCGACAAATGCATTCAACCGATGCATCAAGGTGCAGCCAATGCTGTTGGTGCGGCGATTGGAAAAATTTCAGGAGAAATAGATACCGTTGAGATCCTCGAGGGCAAGGATGAAGCAATTGTCATTTCCGCGGCGTGCCAACGAGCCACTGATGAAGCCATTGCAAAAGGCGCTAGACCTGACGACGTCAAGATTGTCGAGGTCAACAAGATGCCTCTACAATACATGTCTCAATCAACGATGCGGATCCAGGTTCGAGCGGTAGGAAGGCTGGCTATTCCGAAAAACTTCATTCCCGTCGCCCAAGGACAACCTGTGGATGATAGTCAATCGGAGAACGATGAAGCAGAGACACCAGGTGAAGGCGATAAAGTGAGTGTGCCCAACGCTCTAGAGCCAACCACAAAACCATCGTTAGGTGTTGATATAACGTCTTATAAACCTGACGTTCGAAACGGCGTGTGGTATCCTTCCGCCATCGATCTTGAGTTCATTTCGACCGGATGCGCAATTCTGGGTACCGGAGGTGGCGGGCCCACCTACTACGAGTATCTGAAAGGTCTGCAATCCCTGGAAAAGTACGAAGCAGGGAGAATGAGAATCATCCCTTCGAGTTCACTCAAAGATGACGCGACTATTTGCCTTGGCTCCTGGTACGGCAGTCCGAGCGTCATTAATGAGCGCATAGCCGGGGGCAATGAGATAATCGACGCCATTAATGCCGTAAACAAAATACAGAAAATTGATTCATTCGATGCTGTCCTTGCGGATGAGATGTAAGTCGACATTTGATATGCGCGATTTCCCCCTCGATCTCGGCAAGAACGCCAACTGACAGGCAAAAACCAGTGGCGGCGGCAATGGCTTGTCAGCTTTGCCAGTCGGGGCTCATTTCGACGTACCTATTGTGGACGCTGACGGGATGGGCAGGGCATATCCTACCATGTATCACAGTAAGTGCATGATGAAGGACGAGAAATCCTGACCACAAGCTGCTGAAGCTCACCTTTGTCGAATAGTGACTTTCTCTGTCTATGGCCATCAAATGTGCCCAGTTGTCATCACTGATGCTCGAGGGAATGCATTTCTAGCCTGGGTGAGTCTCCGCAAGTTCGCGAAGGAGTAGAACTCAGTATGAGCAGTCTGGCTAACCACTGGGAATCTTTGCAACGGCTAGAACGCCGATAGCGATACTCGCTTGGAGGCAACCTGTCGAGCTGCGGCGGTCGAACTGGGACTGAGCTGTGCTTCTGGCACAAATCCCATATCAGGCAAAACAGCCAGGGCCTATACGGTCCAAAACACCGTCTCACAAAGCTGGTATCTCGGAAGAGCGGTTCATCAAGCAAGGCGAGAAAAGACCAGCTATACAGACGCTATCGTAAGTGTCCGTTCCACGACGCTCCTTGCTTGGACTTTCTTCAAACTTACTGAAGCCTGTTATATTTCACAGTTCAAAGTATGTGACGGTAAGGTTCTATTTACCGGCAAGATCATCGATGTTCAACGACATCTTGGCGGCGGCTACACAATGGGTGCCGTAGTTCTGGCTCCATTCACTGAAGATGAGCGCGAGGCGGAGGCTCGAAAGGATGAAACATCATCCCAACCACAGAGGCATATGATCATACCCTTCCAGAACGAATTTCTATATGCTGCTTTCTGCGACAGTAATGGATCGAAGGAATCACAGGAGATCGTTGCCACGGTTCCAGACTTGATATCTGTCCTGGGTCATGATGGCGAGGCCATAGGGTCACAGGACTTGCGATTCGGGCTGCGTGTCAACGTCATTGTTCTTCCTGCGAGTCCGTTGTGGACTTCCGAGAAGGGAATGGCCGTCGGCGGACCTGCTGGTTTTGGACTCAAAATGGCACCAGTCGATTGCGGGATTGCCTACACTGAGCCGCGCAGTGTTATCGAGGAGTTTGGGGCGTAAGTGATGCCCTGCCGGGTATGGCACTGACAAGGAGCAGTTGTTCGCTTCGGTGTACTTATTACTCTTCGACATCCTCAGTCATGGGTGTATCGATTGTCCCGCGCTGGAATTACATCAGGTTCTGTTAAGATAATAATCCGAGTAAGAATGTCAGGAATCACCAAAGAAAGTGCCGAGGCGGGACATGTGCGCACCAGTGTCACCGCGGATATCTCGTATTTCTTGAAGTTACGACCTTCGCACCTTCCCCCTCTCTTCAGAATCAAGCAGTGACTTCGCTGCTCGTATCCAACGCAGCAAGAATCGGCGATTCAGATTCTCCGTTGGCGCTTGACAGGAAGGTGCTGCAATTCGTGCGTCAAAAGTAGAAGCCCATACCTAGAAATGAGCACCGTCCATCCTCAGGGGCTTGAGCACAATTCGCGGCATGTGGTAGACGGCATGCAATTCGACAGCAACAGCATCGCGAAGACTCTCCGGGATTGACCAGCTGTCAGTGCCTGATAATTGAGGACGCGAGTCAACATGTCTGATCAGATATCTGAGATCTTCTCGTTCGAATGCGAGACGACCAGGATTGCGCAAACCTTTTCTGAGCTGCTTCGCAATGTGTATCGCATCGGAAAAGAGGCTCACATTTATACTGCCCAGCCACTCGTTCTCGTCTCTGATGACGTCGAGCGGATTGACTCGGACTTGGTCAGTGAAATTGGGTATTTTCGCCCCTGCGCTCGCTTCTTCGCACCATCGCAAGCGGCTATAGCGTACTTCTGTTACTCAGAGCAAAGAGCAAACACACGTATGAAGTCCAGGGTCGATTGAAGTGGTTCCATGTGGCCTTTTTTTTTTCCTCTTGGGAAAGCGGAGCTATGTTTTGTGCAAAGGCTCAGGTTTCCCCAGGAGTTTGGCATGCATATCGGCGGGTCACGGCCTCTTGCTTTGCTTATTCGAGACACTTGATTCAAAGCCAATTCAAGGACCTATTACTTGATGGCTGATCAAGAACAGCATTTCTTTGCCCGACCGGTTGATCAAGGACCTGATACGCGGCCATGAAGGCAAAATACTGTCTCGCGCACTTCGACTTTTGAACCCAAAAATAAGACAGTCTTGAGCGGAGAAGCTTTGAGAGTAGTGCATAGGGCTTGAGATATTCCATGTCTTTTACTTGATCATTCATCCAGCTGCTTTAGGGTCCTGCGCTGTGTTTCAGCGGAGGGATCTGAGACCTTGCCGCACAATCCTGTTCTGTTTGATCGCAAACCGTGCTCAAGGCCCAACAGCCCTTCGTATCGCAAGCAACTCACACTGCACCTCACACTGCAGGAGAAATTTGACCATGTTTGACCTCAAATTTGGCTTGAAAGGCTGTATGCTATTTTGGAATGCTCGCCAGTACTGCTGGGGCAAGCTGTCTCATCATTTCTTTGTACATTTACTTTCCGCCGTCAAGCAGCCATCATCATGTGTCATTGTCATGTATATTGAAGTGACCCGTCCCTCATAAGTGCCTAAGACAAGAGTTGGGTACCGAATGAGTGCCCACCACTTTTCACAATCCGGCCCAATGCAATTTTTCGTATTTGATGCGATCTCCAAGACATCACGATGCTCCCGTTGTCGAGATATCGTCAGGGTGGACAAAGAAGGCAATGGCAACGATCACGTACCTGGAAAAAAGTCAGCATCAAAGACAATCAGCATCTCTATTAGGAAGGGTGATTCTTACGTGCCAACGAGCAGCAAGCCTTCGAAGTAATTCGTCGACCCATCATGCACGATACAATTGACAACCAAGGTCGACATAGTAAGAACGATGGTTTCGAAGGTGTCAAATTGTAGCGACATGGGTTTTCCCATTATCCATCCCACCACGATCAGGAATGGCGTGACGAACAGCGAGATTTGAAGAGTAGCCCCGACAATGACAGAAACGGCTAGGTTGACCCGGTCTGCTCTTGACCACTGAATCGTGCCGACTAGACATCCTGCATTGCCTACGATGGGGACGATGATCAGTCCTATGAAGCTTCTGCTGACACCAAGTGCCTCCACAAAGCCATCCACGCTGTCTACCAGGGCATCCGAGCAGAAGGAGACGCCGAGAGTGGCGACAATCAATATGATGCTGCTCGAAAATCCATGCAATTTGTCCTCTGGCGGATCTTCTTCTTCGTTGAAGAGATCTGCGTGGGTGACAGACTGGAAGTATAGGTAAATCAGGTAGAACAGTAGTAGGATGACGGCTGTAATTCTCGATAGAAGCAGCACATGATCGCTCGGATGATCGCTGGAACCGCCAGGCTCTGGACTGGAGATGTGCAGTGCTGACGGCATTATGAGGGAAACACAGGATATGATCATCAGTGACGTCAAAACTCCAGCGACATCAATGTTAATCTCGACTGTCGATTTGCCTAGCCCTGACAGCAGGAAACAAACGCCGAGTATCTATTTTTTGTTTTCTTTAGTTTCTTTCCCATCACTCTCGCATCCATGGGTTGGCGGCGTTGATCAGAAATCCGGTAACTCACAAGTAGAATGGACGACAGAATGCTGCCTATCATGCTTGACTGGACGATGGAGATCTCGTTCTCCCTTAAAGCGCTGATGCCCACCTTCGCATTTAACAGAAACACGTGAGCTTGTGATTCTCGAGTATGGCGCCGAGCTATGTGTCAACGTACAATCATTTCGACAGCATTGCCAAACGTGGCGTTGATCAAGCCGCCAGCGACAGAGCCAACTATCGCTGCCAACTGCTCGGTCGCAAAGGTCAGGATGGAGGCCAGTGGCAGCATAGCAAGAAAGTTGAGGACGAAGATGATAGCGGGCGGCCACCCCCATTGACCTGCCATGAGGCCCAGAGGCACGCAAGGCAGGAGGAAGTTGGAGTAGCTACATTTCAGAGCCGCTAAAAAAGCGTGCTTGGTTCCTTGTTGGAAACGTCGAGTCATCCGTCGTCGACGGGCGGTAGCGCGACTGGATTGAGTCGGCGCGAGGAGAGGCCTGCTCTCCTCGCCCGTGTTCGAACTCATGTTACTGGGGCAAGAGTGTTCAATCTGCACATTGATATTTGCAAAATCTGGACGTGAACCATATTGTGTGCGCTTAGAAAAGAAAACAACGAGAAGCGACAATGCTGTGGTGGATCAAATGATGTTTCGTCATCCCAACGGCTGGCTGCGCCAAGATGGGGGTCTGGGCGGTGAAGCGGCAGAGAATCATACACTGACTGACAAGCTGAACTGGGTCCAGCCAGCCGTGCGCCTCCCCCGCCCGGCCACGTTCCGATGAGATTGTCTGTCTGTTCTAGTGTAGGTGAGAGCGGGTACAATCCAATGTTGTACGTAGCACATATTCGCGCTGGCGCTCCTGCCATCCCCACCTTTTCGTCACTTTGGGGACTTGTCTAAGGAACGGTCTCGAATTTTCATCGTCAACGGTGCTTAGTTCCATTCCTAGCGTCGACAGCGAAACCGACCTTCTCAAAACGATGCCGAACGCTCATGGACGACACCATCATCCAGGGAATATTCGGTCTCGTCGGAGGATCATGGCTGAAGACAGGCCCGCCGTGGACCAGGCTGGCGAGACGGATAGACCCTCTCAAGATGATCCGACCCCAGGCGTCTCGAGAACTCCATCCATGATCATCAGAGTACGGACAGATACATATCAAGAGATCGGCAACCTTCTGCAAGAGGTCTTCTCGAGCCCAACCAAGGCCCTCCTTGTCTTTGTTCCAGCTGCGATACTTTCAGGCTTGTTAAAGCTGCCCGCCGTTACGACTTTCCTGCTCAGCTTCGTAGCTCTCGTCCCCCTTGCTGGACTCATCCTTTATTCTACCCTCGTCTTCACGGAGCATTCCGCCCTTCTGGGCGGGCTCTTCAGAGCCATCTTTGGAAATGCGACGGAGCTCGTTGTACGCGATCTTTCTTCCACTCTACCAAGTGATGGCAACTGACAGTGATTGTCTCGCCAGCTTGGCGTCTGCGCGTTACTTCAGCACAAAACACAAGTCGCCCAAGGCTTAATGATTGGCAGCATCTTGACATATTGCCTATTTGTAGGAGAACTCAAAGCCTCTCTTCGTCTGAGCGACCAGGCAACTGACATGGACATTAACGTCAGGTGCTCGGAGGAAGCTTCCTGGTCGCCAGTTACGGCAAGAAGAAGGAGCCATTCAGCAAGAGCAAAACCTCCATCATGTCCTCGCTTGTCATGAGTGGCTCCATCTGCCTGGCTATTCCGACGGTGATCGCCATGGCTGTTGAAGAGAAGAAGCCTCGCCACCACGCTTTGAATGCGGACGCGGCCAGTACTGTTAACCATGACATGCTCTTTCTGTCACGCGCCACTTCCATGGTCCAAATGGTCTTGTTTCTGGCGTATCTCATCTTTCGCTTTCGCACACATCATCGAATCTTCCCACAGAACCCCAATGCTCCGCATCTCAGACATGACAGCAACAATGCCTCGACAATCACGTCGGCTGATGAACGATTACGACAGAACAAGCTTCAACTTGCCGTTATGAGCTGCGTGGCTCTCGCATGCACTGCCATTTGCGCAACGTACTTGATGCAGACCTTGACAGGAGCAGCGAAAACTTTAAACCTCTCCGAATCCTTTGCTGCGTTGGTGCTACTACCACAAGCTGGCAGTCTTTTGAAGGCTGTTACCATCATCCGACACACACGTTCTGGCGGAAACCCCTTGCCGGAAAGGATGAGCCGACTGGACTTTGCGATTCGATCCATCATGACTAATGTCTTCGACACCGAACTTTTCATTCTACCTATGCTTGTGATGCTTGGATGGGCTGTAAACGTGCCGATGAAGCTTAGCTTTGGATTGTTCGAGGCAGTCATATTCCTGATGGCCATCATCACTATGACGTACATGGTGCAGCATGGAAAGACGACGTATTTCGAAGGCATTATGCTCATGGGAACGTAAGTAGATGGATATCCTCAACAGATTGGCGACGGTCTTCAAATCAAATACTGACGTCTTTTGCTTGTTTCACGCCTTCCCAGCTACCTGTCAATCGCCATTGCTTTGTTTGTCCGCCCCGATGTCACCCAAAGGACCATTTTCACGCTGGGTTTTGGTGTATAGTTATCATGAGTCGTTCGATTTGCATCCGGAAGGTTCTGGCATTTATGTGAAGTAGGCTACTAGAATGACAACATAACTGTCAAATCAGTCAGCGAAAGTTAACGAAAGCTTTGTGTCAAGAACATATTCGACGTACACTGAGATGAGAAGAATCCCGTGCAAGAAGGTGTAGAGATTATCTTGAAGAACTTGATTGACCATGACAACCGCCAAGAGGAGTATGTATGTTTGCGATGATTCGAAATAAAGATCCATTCGATGCTTCGTCATCCATCCAACGAGGACAAGAACGGGCAGAACAAACAAGGCAATTTGCAAAATGCTGCCAATGATGACTCCAATGGCAAAATTGACCTTTTTCTTTCTGGATGCGGCAATGACTTGCGCCATTTCGGGTGCGTTGCTCGCAATAGGGATGAGAATGATGGCGATGAATGTCTTTGAAATATCCAGTGATGCCGCCAGTCCATCTAGGCAATCCATGAAGTTTTTGGTGCATTTTCCGATAATCACACCTGTCAAGAGTAGAATAAATCCGGCCTGGCTTACTTTGGTCATGGACGGTCTGTAGTCGTTTGTCGTCACGCCGCCGGCGCGCATCTCGGCTTCTGGGGCATCTGTCGTAACAGGTCCACTGCCATCAAGGTCATCGTGGTCCAGGACCGGCTCTTCTCCCTCGTCATCGTCTTCGTCCACGAAAATTGATGAATGCGTTTTGAGTTGGAAATAGAGGTATGCGGCGTAAACAATTAGGAGTACAATGGCAGTGGCTCGACTGAAGCTCAGCACCATTTGGTTGACCACGGTCGCGTTGTGCTTCTTTGAAGCAAAGGTAGAATATAACGCTGCGGGAAGGACGAGGGCCACGGTGGTGATGATCATCAGCGTGGACAGAGTATCAGCGATAGCAGAGTTGACCTGCAAAACCCCCGTGCCGCGGGCGGCCGCGATGAAGCAGCATCCTTGAACCTGGGATCGTCACTTGGTGTCAGGGAAGATGCCGACAGTATGCCATAGGCGGGGGTGGGGATCGATCCATCAATACTGACCAAAAGAATGTCGGAAAGAATGCTCCCGACCATGATGGACTGCGCGATTCGAGGCTCATCGCAGAGGACGGCGAAGACGCCAACCTGAAGATCGGTTTTGTAAGCAAAAAAAAAAAGAGACATCTCCGAACCCAAACGGATTTTTCGCCTTGTTTCCATTCTTATGGTCCCAGACTGCCAACCGCCCTACTTACAATCAACTCGACCGTATTTCCGAAGGTTGCGTTCACCAATCCTCCAATCAAAGAACCCCATCGGCTACCGATGGCGTCGGACGCATCCGATAGATGCACGGAAAGTGGGATGATGGCGATCAGGTTGAGTATCGCGGTGAGAGCATCGGGCCAACTTTGTGCGTGGGCCACGAAGCTCAGCGGCACGAAGACGAGGAGGACGTTGGCGCTGAAGAAGAACCGCAGCCATGATTGAAGCAGCGACCGGCGGTGTCTGTCGTATGCCTCCATGTCATGGTTTTGGGCTCATGAAGCCACCTGGGTTGTGCTGGGCCGTGCTGAACCGATGTCTGGACGAAGAGCAATCAAGCAAGAAGCGGGGATATGAAGTTGGTTTTCTTCGGCCAACCGACAATAGATATATACGTGCCTATTGTTGTTCAGCAGTAGCCAGTCGGTGGAAGGTCATCATGATGTGCCTTTTCTTCTTCTCTTTTTTTTTAAGGCAGACCAAAATGATTCGCCGAGAAAGTGCCAAAATTGGGTGGAGTGCGCATGTCATCCGAACCATACCCTCCTACCTCCTCGTCACAATCAAAAGCACACTGATATGCCAATCATCACTCCTCGGAGTGCAGGGGGTGGGGGTGAGGAGAGGCGCCCAAACGAACGCACGTACATTATGGGACAAGTAGCTTACGCGATGCTAAGCTTCGCCCAAAGTACACGCACCGGTGCAGCGAGATTCGCGTGCAAGCTTCACGTGACGGCAACGGCGAAGTTGCAGGACCAAAAAACTCTTATTGGAGAGAACATTTTGGAAACTTTCGGCTTACGGAAGACTTTCGCGCACTTGAGACACGGCTTGGTTACCGGAACCTACCACTTCATGCACATACATTTGTCGGTAGGTACCTAATGGGTACATAGGTACCTAGTAATCTGCTGCTAGTCAATCCTAGCTGGCTGGAGTAGGTAGTGTCCACCTGCGAGCCCGTGCCGGCCCTAGCGGGAAACTTGTCTCCATGCCCGTGATTAATTAGAACAAATGACACCAGCTCCCCCGTTGCTCGTCCAAGCTCAGCATCATCCGATGCTAGCCCGTCTGCTCTGGATCCAAATCAGATGACGGGTAGCCTGAATCACGGCAAGCTTTTCGGCGTAATCAGCCATGACGAAACGCAAGAAGCATCCCTCACGCCATCACGGCATCAGACACCCATGATTAGCATTCATCCAGCTGTAAGAGTCCGAAGGTTCCGATTCTGCCGTGTGTTTTATTGTCGAGCAGCTAATATGGAGAAGCCGCAAGAAAGGGAAGACGGAGCCGCAAAATTATTGACCAGTCCATGGTGCATCGATTGTACGAACCGCGCCGCGCATGACTGCCATGCTTCCCGAATCGAGACATCCTCGTTGACAGCTGGTGTGAAAGCCGGCGCGTCAACCCAATCGGTTTTTCTGGAGGTGTCAAATGCAGCGAATGCAGCTGCAGGGCATGAGTCCTCTTGCGCCTCCACCATGAGCTCTTCGTTCCCAACCATGCGACCTCATTCAGTCTCATCATATAGCACGTTCCCGGACAACATATCCTGCGCGAGCAGACGTCCCTCAGATTCTTCGGCATGCGAGCGCACACTTTCTTACTCGCCAGAGGCCCTAGCAGAAACCATCGAATCGAAGAGTATTGCGGAGCTTGAGGCTCTTGGCGGGCCCGTTGGGCTTGCTCATGGCTTATACACGGATCTAAGTGCCGGACTATCATCAGATCAATACCAGCCATCCGATCTTGAACATGTCGAGACTGGGTTGGCTCATCCTGGATCGTTTCAATCGCGGAAGGAGATATACGGAACCAACGAAGTGCCAATGAAGGAACCAAAAGGCTTTCTTGAATTGTTGCTGACAGCTTTAAACGACAAAGTTTTGCTCCTTCTATGTGTCGTCGCGGCCATTTCACTAACATTGGGGCTGTACCAAACGCTTTGTCAGCCTCATCTGCCGGAGCAGCCGCGGATTGAGTGGATTGACAGCCTGACGATAATGACGGCCGTGCTACTCGTGGTTGTTACTGGAACAGTAAATGATTACCAGAAGGAGAAGCAATTTTCACGACTTACAAGGAAGGTAAGCATGGTCGCTCTGGCAGCATTATGCACTCCTCTTCAGGGACGTATTTGACGTCCAATAGACAGAAGATCGAGTCGTCAGGGCCATTAGATCTGGCAAGCCGACGCAAATATCGGTATTTGACGTTCTCGTGGGTGACATTCTTCACGTCGCAGCCGGTAGCGTCGTTGCAGCCGACGGTGTCCTTTTGGCAGGCTATTCCGTTACGTGTGACGAGTCTTCGCTCACGGGAGAATCAGATCAGCTGAAGAAGTTGCCGCTGGCTGCCGCACTGGCTCGATTGTCTGTTGGCGAAGTCACTAAGAATCTCGATCCGTTCATGATATCTGGGAGCAAGGTCGTTGAGGGAGCTGGCACCTATTTGGTGACTGGCGTTGGGGTCGACAGCATGATTGGACGACTAAGAATGGATGTTGCCAAGCGAACGGAAGCGACACCGTTGCAGAGAAAACTGAATTCGACTGCCGGCAAGATTGCCGTAGCTGGTGTCATTGTGGCGACTTTGCTTTTCACGGTGCTCACAATCAAGCTTGTCATTCAGCTCCGCGGGTCCGGAAGACCTACTTTCGAGGTAGTCCAAAACATTCTTCGAATATTCATGGTGTCGATCAGCATTCTTGTCGTTGCCGTGCCTGAAGGCTTGCCACTGGCAGTTACACTCGCGCTCGCGATTGGTGTCACGAGAATGCTGAAGGACAACAACCTGGTCAGAGACTTGTCTGCATGTGAGACCATGGGCAACGCAACCGTCATTTGCTCTGACAAGACTGGAACTCTCACAATGAACAAGATGACGGTGACTGCTGGGCAAATAGGACTCGAAGGCGAATCTGGTGACTTGCGACAGGTTGTTCTGCAGAACGACGGCATGTCCACCAATGAGCGACGATCAAATCGCATTTCGTCATGCGTGACTTTGCCTGACCACATCCGAGGCCCTATCAGTCCCCAGGTGCAACAAGCACTGGTCGACTCAATCGCAATAAACACGACGGCTCTGGAGACGCAAGAAGATGGGACGTCGACTTTTATCGGATCCGGTACAGAGACTGCGCTTCTTGTGTTTTCTCGAGACTGGTTGGGCATGCAATCGCTCGGCAAACAGCGAGCAAACTCACGTATCAAATACATGTTTCCATTTGATTCGACGAGAAAATACATGGTCACTGTCGCTCAGTTGCCAAACGGGACGTACCGTGTGTACGCCAAAGGCGCACCTGAGGTCCTTCTCCAGAGTTGCACACGTTTTCTCCGTGACGCGAGGCAATCGCTGGATCGTGTTTCCATTCTGACGGACGAGTGCCGTCAACAACTGCTGGGAGTCGTTGAAAGGTATGGGAGACTGTCATTCCGTACAATCGGCTTCGCCTACAAGGACACGTCATCTTGGCCACCGACAGACAACTCCAGTGAAGATGACATTCTCCAAGACGCCATGCGGAGCATGACATTTCTAGCAACCTTGGCTATACATGATCCTCTCAGACCCGAGATCCTAGATGCCGTTGCTCAGTGCGGCAAAGCAGGTGTATCCGTGCGCATGGTGACGGGCGATAACATGCACACAGCTTGTGCAATCGCCGAGGAGAGCGGCATTCTTTCCCCTTCCGGCATTGCCATGGAAGGGCCTCAATTCAGAAAATTGTCTCAGGCGGCAACGTGGAGCGTGGTTCCACGCTTGCAGGTTCTGGCCAGATCCAGCCCAGAAGACAAGAAACTACTTGTTAAAAGGCTCAAAGAACTTGGAGAGACGGTTGCTGTAACAGGAGACGGCACCAATGACGGTCCCGCGTTGAGGACTGCCGATGTCGGGTTTTCAATGGGGCTTTCCGGCACCGATGTTGCTCAAGATGCCTCTTCTATTGTTCTGATGGATGATAATTTCTCCTCCATCGTGAGAGCCATTGTATGGGGGAGAAGCGTGAATGACTCCGTCAAGAAATTCCTTCATGTAGGTATCTTGCTGTCCAGCCTGCCTTGTTTTGCAACAAGGGGAGACATGAAGACTGACACGTTTCCCAGTTTCAGTTGACAGCCAACATCACAGCTGTGGTGCTCACCTTTACCTCAGCTATCGACAGCGACGTTGGGGAGCCGATTCTGTCGCCAGCACAACTTCTCTGGATCAATCTCATCATGGACACGCTGGCCGCACTGGCTCTCGCAACAGATCCGGCAAACCCCGATGTTCTTCAACGAGCACCAGACACAAAGGGAATGCCGCTTATATCGGCCACCGGATGGAAAATGATCTTTGGACAAGCAACCTATCAGCTCATCATCATGATAATGCTCAACTCCCGAGGAACAAACCTTATGCGACTGATACAACCCGATGACATCAGATCTATGGAGACATTCATTTTCAACACCTTCGTGTGGATGCAACTCTTCAACTTGTACAAGTAAGCTAAAGCCTCATTGCCGGTTGGCTTACACAATCCAGCTGACGATTTTCCAGCAATCGTTGCTTGAATGATCAGATGAACATTTTCAAAGGACTGCACAGGAACTACTATTTTCTCGCTGTCAGTATCGTCATCGTTACTGGGCAAGTCCTCATTGTCACTTTCGGGGGAAACGCGCTCTCGACGGTGCCGCTCTCAATACAACAATGGATTGTTTCAGTCACGTTGGGCGCGCTCGGCCTGCCACTTGCGGTTCTCATACGCTGTCTTCCTGTCGAGTGGCTCGATAGACTGCTGAACTCATCCGCGTCTCTGAAGAGGCATAAAAGAGAGCCAAGCTCAACCCATGTCTCCGAACAGGTCAACCAGTCCTCTTCTGAGGGACCCGTGCCAAACAGCTTATTGGATATCACTAGAAGGCAAATCGCTTACCTGTTACATCATTTATTGCGTCAAGAACGCCACGTCAAGGATATCGAGGCATCCAATCCAGCTACTGAGCGATCTGCGCTGCTTGCGGATGAAGATCCCAGCTAGTAGTTTACATGGACTCTTGCGCGTCGTCAGTAGAAATGGCTGATGCAGTCAAATGTCCAAGGATATCATCGATGTATCTTTCACAAAGAAAGAGGAGTGACTAGCATCGCGGACTCCGTCTTCATGTGTGACATCGTCGGCCGTGTGCCACCTCTTTTCCTCCTCGACTGTGATGTCAACGTGGCGACAAAGATGTGGCGATATAAATTGGTGAAAGGTTCCGGCGTTGTCAAGCAGCTTGCTGCAGGGATTCAGCGAGCTGCTGCACGACTTACAGTCTCTGTCTGCGCTTATCTGGCGTCATGGTTCCCTGTCTAGTTGTACATTATGCCACACATTATCGACACGAAGCGCTCCACGCTTCGGATGCACCCCCAATTTGGACTCCACATTGTGCGGGGGAGGATTGCAATGGAGGCGGGAGAAAGGATCCTCCCGTACCAATCATTTCAAGAAGAGGAGTTGCATTGGGACGTCGGCGTCCGCGCAGTGTCGCCTGTGATGTGATCTGCCTTCACGGGAGGTGGCAAAACCCCTCCCCCAAGCTCTTGGATGCCATGTTTCTATCCTCAGTCTTCCCGCGCTCCCTGAGCTGCTCGGAATATGGCAGCAACACAATCAGGCCTGTGGCACCTTGCCGCGGCGCTGGCCATCACGGCCGCCAGCATCGTCGGCTTTGTCGCAGGGGATGGCTTGAATGACATCGACCATGTCGTGCTGTTCATGCAAGGTTTGCCCCCGTGGCCATCTGCGATTAACCCCGATTAACCCCGCATAGGAAATGCTTTTTGCGAGGGCTGACCATGCTTCACTGACGACAGAAAATCGAGCATTCGACCATTATTTTGGAACCATGGCCGGAGTCCGGGGTTTCAGCGATGCAAACATCCAAGAGAATGACGGTGTCAGCGTTTGGAAGCAGAAGGTGTCGTCTTCCCTTAGCAATGACACGGACTACCTCATGCCTTGGTACCTGAATTACCTGGGCGGCAACTGGACTGAAGCAACGCAATGCATGGTTGCTGGTAGTAACGGTTGGTTTGAGAACCATGCCGCTTGGAACGGGGGCACCAACGATCACTGGGCCTTGAACAATACGCCGTTCAGTCTCGGATTCTACAAAAGACAAGACTTGCCGGCGCAGTGGTCGCTCGCCGAGAGCTGGATCATTGGTGATATGTATCAGGTATCTTGCCCGACCTTGGCCGCTACTCTGGGAAGAATTGCCACTCACATGCATCGTGTGCGCAGGAGTCGGTCGTCGCCGCGACCAATCCGAATAGAGTCATGTGGATGAGCGGCTCAGTGAACGCCCCTGGGGGAAATCTGGATCCTTCGCTCGGCGGGAACCCTTACATCGATAACAATGAGATGCCAGGCTGCGACAGCGAGGGCATCAACTGCTATCCATTGAAGTGGAAAACGGCCCCCGAATATTATGAAGAAGCCGGGACCACTTGGGCGGTGTTCCAAGATGGCACCGACGACTACGACAACTTTGACGATAATCCTCTTGCGTGGTTCAAGCAGTTTCAGGACGCCAAGGAAGGGTCGCCCTTGCATTCCAAGGGTATGCAAGGCAAGTCGCTTCAGGAGTTCTACGACAGGGCCAAGCATGGCACTCTGCCCGAGGTATCCATCATTGTTGGGTACAGGGAACTCTCGGAGCATCCGCCCTACTCTCCTCACGATGGGTCGTTTCTGCAGCACAATGTAGCCGAAGCGGTCATCAAGTCACCAAAATACAACAAGACGGCGCTGATTGTGTCTTTTGATGAGACGGGGGGATGGTTCGACCATGTGAACCCCTATCATGCGCCCAAAGGCACACCAGGAGAGTGGTACAACGACAAGAATGGCATCGGCTATACGTTTACGGGTCCCGGTTTCCGCGTGCCCTTTTACATCATCTCACCCTGGACGAGAAGGGGTGGCGTGTTTGTCGAGCACGCCGATCACACGTCTCAGATGCAATTCATTGAGAAGTGGCAGCAGGTCAAATCCCGCAACGTTCAGTCCAAGGAAATGGATCCATGGCGAAGGGAAAAGATGAGCGACCTTGTGGGAGCTTTTGACTTTGAGAATCCTGATTACAGCGTGCCGGTGCTGACGCCGCCTCCAGAGCCATACCGCGACAGCAACGGCAAATTTGCGGGCTCATCTCGCTGCGAGGCACTGTACGCGCAGCCCCGGCCGCCTGTTCCATATACTGGACCTGGAGCGACCTTGGAGATGGCCGGCCTGGTGGAGCGTGGATTCAAACCCATACGTGGCAGATTGACAGAAGGTCGGCATCTTGTCCTGGAAATGAACGGTTTCGCCCTTACCAGTGGCCGACGAGTCCGAGCCAGCAAGGCGCGCGAAGCTCACGATGCTGTGTCACAGCGGTGGAAAGTGCACGTCGAGGAGACTGGCGGTGATGAATTTCGCATCTCGAGCAGCGACAGCGGGGAGTTCATGTGCGCTCGCCTAAGGCTGTGCAACAGTCGTCGCGACGCAGTCATACTCGAGATCAGCTTCAGGCCGAGTCTGGGATACAGCCTGAAGATCAAGGGCACGGCGCAGTATCTGGCTGCCGACGCAGATGGCAGGTTGGGGTTGTCGCGTTCAAAAGGACACTGGACTATCTTCAGCGTCAGTTACTAGCTTTTAGGCGCCCGAGCCGATTGCGCTTGCGATGCGAATCCCAACTGCTCGGAGAACAGTGCGTTCACGCTTTGGAGTGTCATGTGCGTCGCCAAGATCCGGGCATACCATGGGCGTAAAGACGTCAGAGTGTCGGCGTCGACGGGCCATTGAGGAGCAGCTGGTGATCCGTCGAAGGCAAGCTCACTGCATCCATCCATCCATCCATCCATATATCCATCCATCCACACCACATCAGCGAGCAACATGTCGCGATAATGCAACCTGTCGACGCCATACGCAGCTTGTCAAATAGCAGCCCTCAGAAGTGCGCCAAGGTGGGACGCACCTCCGCAGCTGACATTGTCCCTAGCTCAGCTACTACTAGCCTTGTCAACCAACCAGAACTATCGTGAGGACGCCCCCCCGAGAGCGTATAAAAGCCCATGCGTGTGAGCGATGCAGTCGACACCTTGCAAGAAACATGGCGGTCAGGTTTTTCCACTGGCCAATTTATTGCTCGGCACTGCTGATGCTGAGACCCGGGGATTGAACGAGTCGTGAATGCCCACCAGGCACGACGAGCCAGAATCATGGCTCGGTTTCCATCTCCGTCGACTGCGTTGTGGGGCGGCAAAGAAGACGGTGAGGCTCGTGATCATTCTCCGACGCAAAAACCGTCCCCTGACCCATCCCCGGGTCGAAGAATCTGGCACAAAATGTCAAGGCCTCTCCTTCTCCTCGTCCTCCTCCTGCTCGTCTACAAGACTCCCGGGCTTGCTGGCCGTCACGACTCCAGCTACGAGCAGAATGTCGTGAAACCCAACTTCATCTTCATCATGACGGACGATCAGGACCTGCACCTCGATTCTGTCCAGTATCAAAATGCTGTCCTGAAACACCTCGTCGATGAAGGGACTTGGTTCAAGAAGCACTTTTGCACCGTGTCGCTGTGCTGTCCTTCACGAGTCTCCTTGCTCACCGGAAAGGCTGCTCACAACACCAATGTGACGGATGTTTCTCCTGTGAGCCATCTCACACCTTGATGTGGCGAGGGTGCCCGTTTCCTGTTTCCTCGTCGACAGAGACTGATGATTTGAGTCTTAGCCATATGGTACGCCTCGAGTGCTGGCTTTCATGGCACCTTTTCATCTTTGCTTGCTCCCAGCTTTTTGAGCGCGGGTTGCTTCGACGAAATTAGCTGGACTGACTCGCCATCATTCGGCAAACAGGGGGATACCCAAAATTCGTCTCGCAAGGCTTGATTGATGCGTACTTGCCCGTCTGGTTGCAAGAGGCCGGCTACACCACTTATTATGCGGGCAAACTCATGAACGCACACAGCACTCAGACGTACAACAAGCCATTTCCAAGAGGCTGGAATCGATCGGACTGTGAGAGAAAGTCCCGCTGCTCTGCCGAACCTGCCGTCCAAGTACTGACGTCAGGTGGACCGACAAAAAGTCCTCCTGGACCCGGGCACTTATAGGTACTTTGACGGAATCATGTCCCTAGACAATGGGCCTCCGAGGAGCATCCGAGACAAGTATTCAACCGACGTCGTTGCCCGGCGATCCTTGGAGTTCCTCTTGGATGCCGTCGATGCCGACGAGCCATTCTTCCTGGGTATTGCTCCGATTGGACCTCACGCGAATCAAGATGCGCGAGGCTTCACGGCTCCCCTGCCAGCCTGGAGACACCGAAATCTCTTTCCAGATGTGAGAGTCCCTCGTTCTCCGAGCTTCAATCCTGCCACGGTCAGTTTGTTGAGAGCCTTGTCGGCGGGCCCAGTCGTTGGGCACCGTTGGCAACCACACCCTTCTCCCGAGGCTGGTTCAATAACTAACGGTGGCAATTGCCTGGCAGCCTGGCGACGTGGGTTATCTCAAAAATCTCCCGCGATTAACAAAAGACCAAGTAGCTTACAACGACGAATTCTACCGTGCCCGTCTTCAGGCTTTGCAGCCGGTCGACGAGCTCGTGAGCTGCATCTTCAAAATACTGCGACGCTATCCCCAAGTGCTCGCCAGCACTTACATCATTTACACCAGCGACAACGGCTACCACATCGGACAGCACAGACTGCCGCCCGGCAAGACGTGCAACATCGAAGAGGACATCAACATACCGCTCATCATTCGCGGCCCTGGCGTCGCCGCCGGCAGACAAGTGTTTCGCCCAACCTCTCATACCGACATTGCGCCCACGCTGCTACAACTGGCTGGGATTCCTCTGCGCGACGACTTCGATGGGCTCCCGATCCCGGTGACTCCCGCAGCCCTTGAGGCCTCGGGGCCCAGGAACGAGCACGTCAACGTCGAATACTGGGGCAGAGGCCACATCGAGGGAGAAGCTTACAAGCACCTCAAGGGAAGCCTCGCCAACAACACGTACAAGACGGTCCGCGTGGTCGGCGACGACTACGACTTCATGTACGCCGTGTGGTGCACCAACGAGCACCAGCTCTACGACATGAGGGCAGATCCTCACCAGCTGACGAACCTGTTTGGAAAGCACGGCAAGACGTCGTCGGGCTACGATATTTCGTCCCTGTCCGCCCGGCTGGATACGCTGCTCCTCACGCTGAAGAGCTGCAAGGGCGAGGTCTGCCGGCAGCCGTGGCGAAGGCTGTTTCCCAACGAGAGTGTCCACACTCTCGACGATGCAATGCGCGTCTCGTACGATGCTTTTTTTCACGAGCAAAGAAACGTGACATTTACACAGTGTGCCCTGGGGTATTTGCCGGCGTACGAGGGTGCTTTGCAGCCTCTGATCTACCACGATGGACAAGCATTCATGTCATGATGAAGACTGGGAGGAATGGGACAATGATTTGCTTGCTGTTTGTTGTTTGTTTCTTTGCGCTTTGTTCTTTTCTTTGCTCTTATGGCGCTCTCTTTTCTGTTATCTTGCTCGGCCTCCTTACGATCAAGATACGTCGTTGAGATGGCAGGCAGCGAGCGACTTCTTTGGTTGTGTGCAAAGAAAAAACGTGAATAGAAAACCAATTTCCCAGCTTCACACACACATACACACATACACACATACATACATACACACACACATACATACATACACACACACATACATACATACATACACACACACACACAATCAAGCGTGCAAAGACGGGTCGCACAGTGAATTAAAGTCGCGGAAGCAGACAAAGTAGAAGAAAAGAAGACGGCATTCAACCTCGACCATTTCCGTCCCGGACCCCTTCACAGGCCTCCAGCCTTGCACACGGTGGTGGCCTGCCCTACGCGCTTATTGTACCGGTCCGGATACGCCGAGCGCTGGACCTTTTGGCACAGAGCGCCAACAGACAGCGTCTGCCAGCCCTTGATCTTCTTCATCTCGGTGAAGAACTGGCCAGCGGAGCAGGCGGCGTTCATGTCGCATTCCACATTCTTGTATATGGAGGCGCGCTGCTGAAAGATGCCGATGCTATCGTGGTCCGAGCCGACGCGGTCGTGAGGGAACTTGAGAGAGGCGGGGACGCCATTGTTGGCGTACATGATTAGGGACGACTGTCGAGGTATTGATGATGAAGCGCGGTTAGCAGTGATGAATTATTTTTCGGCTGTCTTGATAACCACCTGGTTGCGTGGCAGGGGGGGTCTTCACCTCGACGAGGCCCGTGGCAATGGCCGCCTGGCAGCCGTGACTGCCGACGCCATCTCTTCTGGACTCGGCAATGATGGCATTGGCGTACTTGGTCTGGACGGGGTTGAGGCCGGGGAGGTTGGCTGCTTCCGCCTCGGACGCTGGGGCTGCGTGGAGTGGCGCGCCCAGAGCGAGCAAGCTGAAAATGATGGTGTACTTCATTTTGAATCTTTAATTTTATTTTTCTTAAGGCTGTGATTTAGACGAGAGAAGCGGGATTGACAGGTTCGTCATAACTAGCCACCTGTGAATTTGCTGATCCTCCACCAGGAATAACGAGCATCTATATATACTTCCAAAACAAGTCGAGACAGACTCGATACATACCACTACATTATGTATGGGCTTGTATCCCATCTTGTCGTCTAGGCCAAAGACATCAAGGGAATTAAAGTTCGCTAGGCCTTGGGGTAAAGAAAAAAAAGAGGGTAGATGCCAGTCAAGCGGAGGAGGACGAGCTCACGCCATTACTGTCTCATCAGGCCTTTTGCCAATTTTTGTTTTTAACCTCCCGCTCATGTCTCATGTAGAGGTGGAGCCTTCTTTTTGGAGGGGGAAAGGCAAAGAATACGTACATACTGTGCGACAGGGGGCCGATCGCATGCCTTTTTTTTTGGGCGCTGTGGTCTCAGCTGGCTGCTGCGATCTGCACTGGGAGAAAATATGTTGGCGCTGGCTTTTTTTTCTGTGGCGTTTTAACTTGGTTATAGGATTTTAATGACATAAAATCTATTTTCTTTTACTTTATTTCTTGTCTAGCAAATTCGAAGGTTTTTTTACATTTTCTTCTTCTTTTTTTTTCCCAGTAACGCCCGTCTTGACGGGACAAGGGGAGGCAGCTTGCTCGGTACGTGCATGGGATTCAAAGCCACTCGACACAAGATAAAGACCAAGGAAAAGGTGGTGGTGCTCCCCAGCAAGTGGAACTTGGTTCAACGTCATGGTGAAGCCATGCATATTGATTGTCTGCGTGGAGGAACGGATTAGATTGTCGGCGAGGAAAGGAATGTCGATCAATCCCTTAAGGGAGGGGGGGCAAGCCAAGACAGCTGTAGCTGGAAGTCGGAGAAGCAAAGATTGGCGGCCGTATGCGATCCTGCGATAGCCTGCTCTGCCGCTTTTGGGATGGCGGGCAAGAGGGAATTTTCTCAGACAGCTTTATTTTGACGAGGGAGCTGAGATTTGTTTGCTGACGGGCTGAGGAGGAAGGATTCCATTGAGCGGGGAAAACCATGGACAGAGCGAAATACATTGTTGACTTTTTTTTTTTTTCCCTCGTGCCCTGGGTTGTACACGCATTTGCAAACGCATTTATGAAACGAATCTTTCGCGATTGTGGAACTATAGGCAATGTCGGGGATGACGACGTCAGCGAGCAGAGAGCAGCAGCCTTTTACAGGTGTTGATCCTCGCCAATATCCGCCGCCGGAGAGCGAAAACAAGGATCACCCTTGGCCGCACAAGACCTCTCGCCGTGGCTGATTTCCTTGTCCGTAGACCCTTGCCTGCCTACCTACCTACATACTGTCCATGGCAGCTCTCGAATCCGTCGTCTGGCGTCGTTGGTTGAACATCGTCGTCGTAAAGACGGCAGGTGCCGCTTCGAAGCGCTGCTGATTGGCTGCTGGTTGGCTGCTGGGGTTGTGCGTCCCCCCCAGCCGAACCAGGGACGGACAGCTGGCGCAAAGACTGCTTCGGCCCGCAATTCGCACAATGTTTGTTTCCCCAGCACGTCGCATGGCCTTGCAGCGAATCAGCGCCCCGCGCCCTGGCAGGAAAAATGGGAATCAGCGGCACTCACAGCAATCACTCACTATCTGCACCAGCCGTGCTGTGTAGGGGTCTCCCGTCATCCGAATCGTCCGCCCTCTTCTCTTTATTCTTTTTGGGACTTTGTATCTCTTTTTTTTTTTTCTCCATCTCCGTTTCCGTAGCGTAAATACCAGAAAGGTAAAGGGGAAAAAAAGAAAAAAGAAAGGAACATCAAAAAGGGAAACCAAGATGGATCTGGGTCTCGCAGCGGAAGCAGAAGCCCTCCGACAGCTGATCCAGACGACACCCATCATTGATAATCATGCACACCCGCTCCTGAAAAAGAGCCATCTTGATCAGCACTCGCTCTTGTCAATCACCTCGGAAGCCAGCGGAGACGCCCTCGATTCGTCCCGCACCAGCCTGGCTCACATTCGAGCTGTCAGGCTCTTTTCCGAACAGCTCGGGTGCGCACAGTCCTGGGAGGCCGTCGAGAGCGCCATCAAGCGACAAAGACAGCGCGACTACGCAGAGTGGACACGACAATGCCTTGATGGAATCGGATGCGTGCTGGTCGACGACGGATTGGATGACGAAGCTGCCGTTGAATCCTACCAACACTTTGACCAATTCGTGCCGAGTGCTTCCAAGCGCATCGTGCGCATCGAGCATGTCGCAGCCCAGCTCATCGAGAATGCTTGCACCAAACAAGACTCGCCCGAGCAGGCCTTTGGCGCTTTCCTTTCGCAACTCAAGACGGCCATCAAAGATGCCATTGTCGACAAGCAAGTCGTCAGCTTCAAGTCGGTCATTTGCTACAGAACCGGACTGGACATCGCACCCAATCAAGACGAGCAGCAGGCCACGGCAGCCTTTGCCGAAATCTTCAGAGAGAGACGGCTGCCAGGCGCTGCCAGGTTTGCGAGACTTCATCACCGGCCACTCAATGAGCTCATCGTTCATCTTCTTGCCCAGACGGTGCGCGACGCAAGTCCTGGACACAAAAAACCCATCCAGTTCCATACCGGCCTCGGCGACAATGATCTCACCCTGACCCGAGCATCGCCTGCTCATCTCCAGAACTTTGTCCGCGCATATCCGACAGTGCCCATTGTCCTCCTTCACTCTGGCTATCCGTTTGATCGGGAAATGGGCTACATGGCTGCCATGTATGCCAACGTGTACGCCGACATTGGCGAGGTGTTTTCCTGCCTCAGTCGCTCTGGACTCGAAAGCATCTTGCGACACATGCTTGAGCTTTGCCCCTGGGACAAGATCATCTGGAGCACAGACGGGCACTGGTTCCCCGAGACGTACCGCCTTTCCGTGCTGCAAATGCGCGACGTCTTTCACGCGCTTCTCTGCGAGTTTGTGCAGAAGCGCGACTTGTCCTGGGAGCAAGCTTCTCAGCTCGTGCAGGATGTCTTGTTCAACACTTCCAACAGATTATATCATCTCGGGCTCTCCCTTCAACAGCATGCCCCTTGTGCCCGAGAAGCTGCCTCCGCAACCAACACTTTGACAGTTACGCCTGGTCCTCAGAAGCACCATCGTGATCAGCTGCTCGAATTTTTGGCAACTTCAGCAAATGGCCCCCATTATCTGCGACAGTGCTGGGTCGACTACACGGGAACGCTGAGGGCCCGAGACGTGCCCTCTCGTCAAGTCGTACCTGATCTGCAGAACGACCGACCAGTCACCATGACGGTGACGGAAGCGTCACTGGGCCTGATGCAGGATGATCACCTTGCTGCATCCGAGATCGGGCCCAGTGGGCATTACAAGCTTCTGGCCGATTTGTCATCCCTTCGAAGCGGCCCGAAAGACGGCATATCGACGCTCATGTGCGACTTCCAGCAACCAGACGGCACACCGGCTCGACTTTGCCCGCGAAGGATACTGAAAACAGCAGTCGAGGCAGCTGCAGACCAAGGGCTCCGACTCAAGTTCGGCTTCGAAATTGAGCTGATGCTTCTCCGGCCGACTCGAGATGTCGACTTCAAGCTTCAAGACGCAGTCGGACACGCCTGGTCCTCAGCCAGGGCCCTGAACCACGAAGTCGTCGACAAGGTGTTGCGACCGGCCATTGAGCAGCTCGACAAGGCAGGCGTCTACGTCGAGATGCTGCACTCTGAGAGCGCGCAGGGCCAGTTTGAGGTCGTGCTCCCCCCGGCCGAACCTCTCGAAGCTGTGGACGTACTCGTCTATGCGCGCCACGTCATTTCCACCTTCGCGACTCAGCACGGCTACAGGATGACGTTGCACCCGAAGCCCATCGCCGACGCGTGTGGCACGGCGGCGCACACGCACATGTCTGTCGAGCCGACTTCAGCTGACAGCGATGCCACAAAAGTCTACGAATCTTTCTACGCGGGCATCCTGACCCATCTGCGCGCCATCTGCGCCTTTTCGTACAGCAGCATGGTGAGCTACGAGCGTGTTCAGGACGGCGTATGGGCGGGCGGGACCTGGGTGGCCTGGGGCACGCAGAACCGCGAGACGCCCCTCCGCAAGATCGAACACGGCCACTGGGAGGTGAAGTGCATAGATGGCCTGGCGAACCCATACTTTGTTGTGGCGGCGCTCGTGGCTGCCGGCTGTGACGGTGTCAAGAAGGAGGAGAAGCTGCTTTGGGGAGACTGCGCCGTAGATCCGGCGACGCTGTCGCCCGAGGCGCGGTTGAAGTTGGGCATCAGGTCAAAGCTGCCATCGTCTATCGGAGAGGCACTCGCCAGTTTGGAAAAGGATAGTCAGATGGTAGAAATGATGGGTCGGGATGTCGTGGCAAGATATATCGTTGTGAAGAAGGCAGAGACTAGCTTATTGATGGGCATGGACGCCGATACGCGCAAGAAGTGGATTGTTGATCGATACTAGTGATGAAGGTAAAAGATAGAATGACATTTGGTATCGGATGGAAGCGGAGAAGACGAAGAAGAAAGAAAGAAAGAAAGAAAGAAAGAAAGAAAGAAAAGAAAAGATAGACGGGGGAAAACAGAATGTGGTGTGGGTTCTAGTTAATGACCAGAACTTCAAGTCCGAGGTTCAAGCACCCTCACGTGTCCGTTTCCGATTCTTTCGCAAGTGAGCATTTACACATTTCCGTGTCATTGATCCTCGCTCCTATTCCGTGTGTGATGATCTGTCTGGCGGATTCGTCATGGCCGATTCCGTCTGCGAGCCAAGGAATGACTCCGGAGGATGGTGCGTCGCGGAAGGAGCCACCCGACCTTCGAGAAGCAGAACAAAGTCAGTCACGTGGCCCACAGACTCCCGCATCGTCGCCGACCGAGATCATTGATCCTTTTCCTTCATCAGGATGGCCGCACAAATGGCCACCTTGCTGGCTAGATCAAGGCACCGCATTCAGCACCACGGTCTCGTCATGGCACCATTGTTCCTTGCTCCGTGGAACTTGATATGTCTGCGCATCGTCGAACTGATCCCCAACACTGCCGTATCTCCAAAGTCCCTACTTGCGTTATGCTTCTGATGCCGGAAGCCAGAACGGTGCAGTGGTGGAGAACGTCTTTACCGAAAGGAAATTGGCCAGACTTTTCCATTGGGATTCCCCGACCACCCCAGCCCGTCAGTGGCGGTCATGGGTCGGTTGCGAGGCTCGTGAGGCTTTCCAAGGCATCCCTGTTTTAGAGCGGTGAAGCCGGGCCGCGAAGCCATCCACCTGACACTTGGCGGGTTGATGGTGTGAAGCAGGGCACAGATCTTTCAAGACTATCCATGAGACATTACCCTCCGGACTCTTCTCGCACGACATGTCAAATCTCGAGTCACGATGATAATGTTGTCGGAAGGAGGGACGCATCATTGTGGGAGAAAAGGGCGTTGCATCCAAGCTCAACAGCGCCAGCTTTGCTGACAAGGACGGACACAGCTTGTTCATTAAGGATCATGCGTCTCACAGATGAAATACGCGTCGGCCTGCATCCCGGCCTCAATTAAAGCCACGTTGCAATCAGAGCCGCCTTGCTGGATTCCAGCAGACCGGTCCAGCGGCCGGGATGGGAGTCTGACTCTCGACCCTGGCATCGGTGCTCGGCCGCCTTGTCGTTTTCCCCCTTTCCTTTCAACGGCAGTTGAGTCGTTATCCCGCCACGTTGCATCCGTCGCGCCGGTAGCACTCGCGTGCCGTTCCTGACAGAGCGAGCCTGGACCCTTGCGCGATTATGCGACATGCAATTCCGTATCTGACCTGCCAAGAAGACATGAGTGCTTGAGTGGTAGCTCTTGGTGACAAAATTGCGCCGACGCACTCGCTCTGGATGCCTGCTTACCATGAGACGACAGCCAGAATCGAGCCATTCGGACGCAATGGGACTTCAAATACGGCACCAGATCAAGTGCTTCGGCAACAGAGCTGGATAAGCGAGCTGACGTCTTTCTGGCAAAAGGCGGCTCCGTAGTATCGCCATAAGCAGCTGCGTTACTCTCCCTCCTTGAGCTCGTCGACTGTGTGGGGGAAGATGTCGTTGACCCCGTCGGGAAATCTGCGACGCACTCAAAGCAGACTTTTTCCCTTGACGAATACGCCACGGCCATGATATTGCTTGTATGCTGTTGAGGTCACCCGCTCATACTCTGGTTTTCATCTTCACATCAGGGTCTCATACTAGCAGGTTACATGCAGAAATGTAATCTCGAGTGTCCTGCGCAAGCGGATCATGATTATTTCTTGACGTAACGAAAGCAAACGACCACGAAAGCAACCGGAAGAACTGATCACAGAACAGAAGGGTGGTCTTGCACGCTCATTCACCTCAGCTATGCCGACAGAGCTAGCTCTCCAGAAAATGACTTTTCATTCTGTAGCTTGTTGGGGATCGTATACGAAGGGGCGTTGGTCGAATCGAAGGGAAGTGGGATGGATGGCTGACAGCCTGAGCAACTGCAGCAACTCGCGGAATCGAAACGGCAACCGACTTTCTGATCTGGAGACCTACGTCGCAGGGTCGCCTCTCCACTGATTCTTGGCAACGGGAAATATGGATGGCAAGCGACTGTGTCCCCGTATCGTCTGGCCTGTCAGTCTTTGACAGCTCACAAAAGGGGTAGTTGATGTGGATGCTTGCTAGCCGCTTTCTTCGTGCCAAAGTTGTCCCCGGACATAGATAAGGTGCGCCTACCTGAGGGACTTGGCTGGCCCCTTTCCTGGTACAAGTCGGCGAATCAGAGCGCTGATATTTTACCTGATGGATGATGGGGAGTCATTTCATCCAAGTTTGGCTTCGCGCTTGATTTGCAGGGCGCTGTAGCCCCATTCATCGTTTTTTTTCTGTGATCTACTTGTTACCCTCGGGGTGCAAGCCGGCACCATGACTACACACCACGTTAGATCTGCTCAGGCCATCTTCACGATCATGCTTCCCAGAATAGCTGCTGGACTAATTATCAGCGACCATCATATACTGGCATGATCTGAAACTTCGATATGACGGTGAAAGCGGAAGCCATCGAAGTATCAGCCGTATCGTGAGGCAAGATTAAATCAGGTCGTTTCCTCCTTGATTTCTGTTCCTTCAGTGCGCTTCACAGGACTCCTCATCAGAAACAATCTTTGTATCAATTTTCTACTTGTTGTTGTCGCACTGATACTACGTATAGCCGCAAGCGTATCTATAAGTCAATTTGGCTCACCAACCTAGCTCGCCGCATACGACGACACCATGGACCCCACGGCTCTTGGAGAGCCTCGGCAAATGTATCAAGAAATTTTTTCAACTCCTTCATACCGACTTCCCGAGATTTCTTATGTGTATAAAGGCAGTGGATGATCTCAGTGTTTGATGACGTGGACTTCATTCAACTATCCTACGTCCCCTCTGCGGCACACGTTGAATGCATGAGATACTTGAAGCGAGCTTTCGCCTTGCTGTGTGAATTGCTTGCAAGAGATTCTGGCGTCTTCTGACTCTATTTCTTCAGGCTGTGAGTCGTATCATGTCTCTGGCCTCAGCTCTGCACATCCGTTGAGTTGATGACCGGACAGTGTTATTGGAGTTTCCCACGCTGACATCCCCTTGTTCGCACAGGGCCCATCGGAAATTGTGCTGTTGTGACGTCTTGACCGGTAGAATACATCAAAACGCATCATGAGGATTGACGCTCTCTCCCTATTGGTCTCGGGTTTGGCCGTCGTGGGCTCCCCCGTGCCCGGGGATAGTCCCAGGGCTGTTTTGCCCGCGCGCCGCCACGCCACGCGCCAAGTGGATTCTCTGAATCCATTTTTGGATGGAAAAAGCCTGTCAGTCAGGGCTGTGACAGAGAGTGACGGTTCAGACACTAGCAGGCGTTCCTCGAGTCCCGCGACGCTGCAATCAAGAGACGATTCATCCGAGGCATATGAGGTGTTTGAACCTCAATGGGAAAGGCCATCGCCGTGGGACAGGATAGAGTTCGAAGAGACGTTGGTTGCCGCGGCAAGCGGACAGAAATACAAGGAGTTCATCGAGAGTCTGCGCCGTCGGCTTCAAAATGAGCAAGAGTTTTCTCACAACGTTCCCATCCTGCCTCCTCAGAGGAATCCACCCGACCGATGGTTTCACGTGGTGATTACGACGTCGTCTCGAAGCGTGAGGCTGAGGATCAGGCGTGACAACATCTACATTGACGGTTATCAGGAGGTGATGGAGGAGGACGAAGGGCCGTGGTTCGAATTCAGCAATCTCGGCAACAGGCACCTGATCCCTGGCTCTCAATTCCTCGGCTTCGGCGGTGGTTACACGGCGTTGCAGTCGGCCGCCGGCCGAGAGCGCCATCAGGTCAATTTGGGCCAGCAGGCGCTCATCACTGCCGTCAACACGCTCGTCGCGACAAACAGCCGCAGCGATAGGGCGCGTTCTCTGATTGTCATCAGCCAGATGCTGTCCGAGGCGATCCGATTCGTCACCATTCTGAACCAAATCTCCAATAATTATGAGACCGGGGCGCAGCTGCCGGGGACCATGACTGCGCTGCAGAACGGATGGGGGACCATCTCTGGGGCATTGCTGGAAGCCGACGCTGATCCGGCGGGTCTGTTCCGACTCAACCCCAGCAATAACGACATGGGCATAAGAGACGTCCCCGGAGCTGTCAGGCACCTGGGCATGATACTGGCCACTTGCTCCTCGGTCAGGGCCCAGTCGCAGTCCGGCTCGCCGCGTGGCAAGGTTCGGAGGGGAATGACAACGGCGACGCCTCATACCCTCGGCCGGCCTCTGCTCGAGGTCTTCTCCCTGACCATCAAAGACATAGACGAGGAGAACCCGGGGGACCTGTTCGGTACCATCACGGCCACGGACGCCTGGAACACGCAGGTCCTGTACAACGCGGACAGGAGTCACGACCAGTCCGTCCGACCGGGACACCAGGTGTCGCTGACGGGGCTCAGACGGCCACCGTCGGCCGCCGACGACATCTGCATCAACGTCAACCTCGGCGACAGGGACATGGACCTGTCTCCCGACGACGAAGTCAGCCGTGGCCAGGTGGTGTGGGACGTCTACGACCCGTACAACGAGTACAACAGGCCCAAGAGCGTAGACATCAAGGGCGAATACGGCAGGTCGACGCTTGAGTACGTCGTCATGAGCCACGCCGTCGAGGCCTTCGTGCAAGTCATGCTGATTAACGGCGACGACGAGCATCCCACCGACCTCTACGGGTCCATCTGGGCGCGCACTCGGTTCGGCCAGAGACACATGTTTCGCAAGGGCGCGGACCAAAGCGTCGAGACGTATCCCGGGCGCATGGTTCACCTCGACCGGCCCGTCATGGCCGTGCCCGTGGACGGCGACCTGACGATTGAAGCCGACGTGGCTGATCGCGACTCGCTGCCCGACATATCCGCCGACGACGAAGTAGCCAAAGGGGAGGTCCGGTTTGAGCCACAGATTTACCAGTCGGTTCACAAGCGAATTAGGGGCAGGCATGGTGAGATAGAAGTGAGGGTTCAATGGCACTGAATTTGGAGGGAAGCCATTGATCTAGCTGGTCCTTTTGTTTTTCTTCTCTTTTTCTTCTTTTTTTGGGCTTAAAAAAACATAGAGTAGATTTTTCTCTTGGCGTTTAAGTCGATCATATGACCTGAATTATGAATTTTTTTTTATAATAAATTGCCTTTTTTTAAAAAAAAAAAAAAAAAAAAAAAAAAAAAAAAAAAAAAAAAAAAAAAAAAAAAAAAAAAAAAAA